>VMDR010006424.1:0-45599 GCA_007922815.1 Macrotus californicus | reverse complement strand
CACGTAAAAATAAATATATAAATTTTTATAAATGAATTCCAGGGTTTTTTGGGGTTTTTTAAATCTCTCCTTGTAGGAATACAGGGACACAGCTTGATAGAGTAAAATATGTAAAGGAACGTTTGGGTTGTCAGTGGATGGTTTGAGTTGTATAAGGGGGACTACTTTTCTAAATTATTCGATAAAAGTTATTTTTGTCGTGGTGACGTGGCCAAGGTGGCAGATGGGGACTTGGCTGCCCAGTGGAGTTGGGCTGGGACCAGAGTCTGGAGAAGAATTTGAGATCCTGGACCAGAGCCAGCGGCTGGGCTGGGCTGGACTGGACTAGGCCCCTGCAGAGTGCGGTGAGGTGGCGGGTGGTGGCAGAGCGTCCGTACTTGTCTTGACCTTGGCACACAGGGCCATGGCAACCCGTCCATGAGCTGTGGGAGCACACAGGAGAAAGGATAACAGTGGCTTTCACAAAAGCCAAGAACAAAAATCAGCTTTGTGGAGAATACAAAATGCAAATACTTAACCAAGCCAGAGCCACAGATTCATAAGTACAATGAGCAGCCAGGCCAAACTAGATGGATGATGACAGAATGGACCCTGAGTTTGGGAACCTGTGGAAAAGGGGTTGCAGAGCAGACTAGCGGCGTGCATGCAACAGCTGAGCAATGGAACCAAGATAAGGGTCCCAAGAGGGACTGTGCTGGGCCTTAACCCGCCTCTGGCCAGTGCTGCGAGGGCCAGGACAGCACGACCATGTGGGGGTCGGGAGCGTGGTTAGTGTGATTGGGCAAGTGTGGCAAAGGCGTCTGTCACTGGACCTTGAGGTGTGTTAACCCTAGAAAGAAATGTGTCCTCTCCACCAGACCCAGGGCGGCTGAGGACTGTGAGGATTACTGGAAATGCTACCTGTGGTCAATGCGTGACTGGGCTAAGTCCAACATAGGATCTTCAGGGGTTTTTTGTTTAAAAAAAATGTTCCCAACACTTACACAATGGGGTCAAAGGCCCTCTTATGAGCTTAGCTGGTTCGGCCCCTTCACCCAGTCACCATGGAAACTTGGCTAGGGAGAAGCCTACATTCCACGTTGTGAGCTGTGAGAGAGAGTAAAACAGGCTTTAGCCAGCTCTAACCTGCTGGAGAGGAAAAAGTGAAGGGATTTGGAAGCATCATCCAGTGCTGAGCTGCCATGGGATCCAACTGGAGACAGTGGTGAAGATCTAACACCATGGGGAGCAGGACTTCTGGTGGCCAACAGAGGGTGAGCTCAGCACAGTGGAGCCGCACCTGGGGAAGCCAAAGCCCCAATTCCTGAAACAGCCTGAAGAGCTGAGATCCCTGATGCTGAAGCCAGCCTCTGGTGGGAGGGAAAACACCATCACCAACAAATTGGAAACCAAAGCCCCTGGGGTCGTAATGCCAGTGCTATACTATCCAGGACAGCGGAGCCGCCCAGGTCCAGAGAGCCCACCGCAGCGGAGCCGCCGAGGTCCAGAGAGCCCACCGCAACAGAGCCACTGAAGTCTAGAGTACCTACTAGGACCGCAGTGCCACTCAAACCTGACCCAGCCAGTGTCCAGGTGAGCTGGGACCCACCAGGCTTCTGGTTGATGGATGCTAGTGCTAAACTCAGACATACTTCCTGAAAGGAAGGACTCCAGTAGTCTCTCTAGGTCATATTTTCCTTTACTAAATCATGCTCTAAGCAAGAAAAGCCAACAAAGGCAGTACTGGGGCTTATAAAAAAGACAATGGAAGTGATGAAGCTGGACCACCAAATGAGAGAGACTCAAATCCAACAGAAAGTGTTAAGAGAGGAAGCCGGCCTGCTACTCAATGAAAAGCTACCGTTCCAGGCTAACACTAATGTCATGATAGTGAACTTGAACAACAAAGCTAAGAAGTATCAAATGGAAATCAACAATCAGTGGGACAAACACGCACAGGAAAATGGTGAGATGTTTCCAAAGAGAAAAGAATCAGCCTCCAAATACGGGAAACAAACTTGAGAGCTACAAACAACAGCACTCTTGGAGAAAGAAAAGCTGGTCTCTGATCTCCAGCCGCAGCAGGAGGCACTGAGGGACATCTCACTGGGAAAGGAGGAAGAGTACAGAGAGCTGCAGACACTCCAGGAGGAGCTAAAGAAAGCGCGAGCAGAGACGGCTGCAAAGGCCCGGGCTCGGTACCTCCAGGAAGAAGCCTTACTGGAGAGGCAACTGAATGAGCCAGCCGTGAGCATGCTGGGGGAGAGAGAGGAAAAGGAGCTGAAAAGGAAGGCCCAGGCCTTGGAGGTGGCAGCACAGAGGCATGCTGCTCAGCTGTGCCGCCTCCAAACAGAGAGCCTGACTCACCCACACAGTCCCTCCAGCAGCCCCAGCAGCACTGGGAGGAAAAGATCCTCCATCCCTGGTTAAAAATTATGAAGCAGCAGCTGGAGCAGGAGAAGTGGTGGTCCTCAAAGAGCTCGTATGAGGACAAGCAGGAGCAGAGGTCCAGGAAGAACTCACAGCAGGGTGCTCCAGGATCTCCAAGAAGTTCCCCAGCCACCAAATAAAATCACAGCTGAACTGCTAGGTAGTTGTGTGACCCCTTCCCCTAATTAGGTTTCTCTTTAATTAGCTCCTGTTCGTGAACAGGCTATTTCTCACACCTCCAGATCACCTACCACTTGCCAAACACTCAAACGTGAAACCAGGTGGAGAAAGCCACCTTGAGTAATTGAAAGGAAAACAGTTGTGTGATTTATTCCATCTGGTTGATGCAGATTTCTGTATAGAAAAAGCACTTTTAAGGATGGCAGCTCAGATTGACTTCATGTAGCACTTTCTGCTCTGTAAACAACCGATATCAGTTCATCCTCATTCCTTTAGGCCAACTCAGAACTTAAAGGCACAGTGTTTTTAACTTTTTTTTTTTAAGTTTGTGCTAGTGACCAGGTAGCTCCTTCCATAGCTTGCTCGTGAATGAGAAGGTGCCCTAACAGCCACAAGATCAGTAAGTGTTAGGCAGAATGACCTTTTGGTTGATGCACCCCTTACAATTTTAGCGTTCAGTAAATTGGGAAGATAGAAGAGATGTGTATTACATCATTTCTTTTGAAAATTTGTTTCTGTGAAGAAATACCTTTAGTATTAATAAAGTGGCTGAATGCCTTTTTTTTTATGAAGAGTATCAAAAAAAAATTTTAAATGTGTGGACCATCATCTTTTTAAAGATTCTTAACTCCATCTGTTTCCCTAGCAACACCCTAAATTCTAAGATGACACAATTACTTAATGTTAAATATAGTAAGTACTTTAGTTTTAGGTCCCCTATTACATTTCCTTTCCATGTGTGCGCTTAATAAGCCACTTACAACAATTTCATGTGGCCGCTGCCTGGCATGTGTGTATGAGCACTCATTAAAATGCATACATGACCGTAGTGTTCAGTCGGTAATAACCTTCTGTCACTATGAACAGAATTCTTTCAAAATCATTTTTGAATGAAACATAACTCCTTCCAGAACAATGAACATTCAGTCCTTACCACAAAAATTTTAGGCACTTTGCAGGTAGGCGACTCTATGAGTGCAGTGTGGGGAACACCTCCTTGGATTTTGAAAAAGGCATCAATGTGCCTGAACTTGGGAGGTTCCGGGATGCTGTGGGAGGAGCTATGGAAGACACAAGACGTACCACATGTGAAGCCTGCCTTAAGGGAGTTTGCAGTATTTTTTTTAAATAGACACATTGATAATTAGCTTTTCTATAAATTAGAAATGGATTCAGGTCCCCAAAAGTGATGGTGAGCGATACAGCTGAACTTTTTGGGAAACAGAGATCGATCTCTTTCATTTGGGGAGCATCTGTAATCTGAGAAGTTTTCTTGGGGTGAAAAAGTCCATGAGTTCTTGGTGAGCTTCTGGGAAAGAGCATGTGAAAGAGCCGGAGGCAGGGGTCAGAATGGAGCGTGCCAAAGGTGACAAACCAGGCATGCACACAGTAGGGCTGCATGTGGGAAATAAATGGAATCAACAAGATAGACCTTAGCAAATACTAGGAGGGGCTTCCACCTCTTGATCTGTTGATGTCTCTTCTGCTCTGTGGATAATCAGGTGCAATGAAATCTCGAAGGAATACATAGAGGACCAAATGAAGGGAAACCATGCGAGTTCATGAAATCATTTGGAATCTCTGTGGAGTTGCCACAGAACAGGACTTTTGACTGGTCAGACATTAAAGGAAAACTTAATGAGAATGATGAAAATACAGACTGCCCTTTCCTTAAAACAAATTGGAAAAAAAACCATAATTTTTTATTCTAAAAGAGCTGTTAGGAATTTGACCCCTTTCTATCCATTATTTTTATGTGGTTGAGGGCTTATAATGCAGCTTTATATTCTGTTTTTATTCATTTCACATTAACGTAACATTTCATCCTATCTTAACACAGCTCTGTCAGGTTATACAGTGTGGCATCAGCAGGGGGGTATTAAGTCCTGGTTCAAGTTGATCTTCCTGAGAGCAGAGCTGGCACGGCCACCAGACTCACATCTCGGAAACAGGCTTGATGCACTGTCTGGCCCTGGGATGTCACCTACTTTCTCTCTCTTCTGTCTTCATGGTGACAACTCCCACCTGCAGGATAGGTGTATGTTAGGAAGAGCAAGTCAGTATTTAACTAGTCCCTTATGAATGAGTGAGACCATCAGTTTCAGACAGAACTGCAACATCTTCTGCTTTTTTATGATACTTTGATTGGCTTCCTAAGACATTTTGGTCTACTTCGGGGAAAGAAGCCATGCAGTAGTGGTACCCTGGGAGATTTGCAGACATTTAATTGAATATTGTTGCTTTGCCAGGTCCAGACCTAGAGACAGGTTCTGTCAACTCTCAGCCCACGAATTGAAGACTATCCGAGGCTAATGCACGCACCTCAGATAGTTTTTTAAAAATAATTGTTTGTGGTTCATATGCATAGACATACAAATAAGCCCTTGTACTCCTCCTTGAAAGTCCCACTGATGATAGCCTGCCATCTGTCTGGGTGTTGTTGAGACAAAATAAGGGTTAATATTTAACAACTGTTGCACAGAGTTTCTCAAACAAAATTCATCAGTAGTGCAAAATGGCTTTTATTGGCCTTTCAGTTTTGTTTGTCTCTCATTTAGATGATTTTAGTAAACTTCAGAAATTTCATAGAGAAGAGAAATATTCCCAAACCTAATTTTGTTTCCACCAGCCGTCCTATGTTACTAAATTGTCAACATGGCCAAATTTAAGGTAGAGCTTGCTCCATCCCCAGCTACATCTGAAACCTTTTATGCAACCCTGTTTTTTTAGATATTGAAATAGAGTGCCTTATCCAGCTGTTCATGACAAAATTATTTACTTCTAGTTGGGATATTCTTTTAAAAGTTGTTTAACCCTGGCTGGTGTGGCTCAGTGGATGGAGCACCAGCCTGTGAACTAAAGGGTTGGTGGTTCCATTCCCAGTCAGGGCACATGCCTGGGTTGCAGGCCAGGTCCCCAGTGGGGGGCATGTGAGAGGCAACCACACATTGATGATTCTCTCCCTCTCTTTCTCTCTCCCTTCCCAAGTAAATAAAATCTTGGGGAAAAAAGTACAAACCTTACCTTTAAAAAAAAAAAAAGCAAAAGTTGTTTAAATTCTGGATAAACTCTGGAATGTGCTAGTGTAAAAAATGATCATCATGTGCCAAATCATGGGTTTTATGTGCTTTGTAAACACACCAAACTTATAGGAAAGACTATCGCCAACGCTACAGCAGCACATGAGAGAAACTCCTGTTAAAATAAAGTAGAGTCTGGGGAACATAGTGGTCAGTCCAGAAACAGGGCTTTGTCTGTTATAACTTCACGTCCTAAAGCAGGCTTTCTAAAGCAAGAGGCGAGGATGGGCTACATTCAATTAGCTACACTATGCAGGCACCAGAATGAGCTCCAGATGAATTTAAATCAGATGAAATATTTTTAAAATAATAGGTGATAAAGTAGAAGTTTGACAAATTTACATAAAACATTAAATGCACCAATAAAAATAAACTGTTATCTCAAGAAGTCCTTCCACCAAATTTAAGAGTTAATACTGTTATCACATGCATTTAAAATTCATCCAGACTTGAGGGACACTGTCCAAACACTAACAGATAAGTAGGCAAGGGGAATGAAAAGCAGTTCATCTGAGGATGGATATTTACAAGCCATTCCATGGGAAATTGTTCCTCACTCACATAGCCTAAGGACAGTAAGAAAACATATTTCAAAGTCATACCATCCATTATCTGGCTATTTGGGTGGTAATTTAAATTAACCTGGCTTTTAGGACCTTTACCACAAGGCTAAGGTGGAGGTTCTACTGTTCCTGTTTTCAGATGAGAAAACTAAGGCTTACAGGGGCTGAAACTACCCCACATCCCACAGCTAAACCTGAGTGGGGTCTGAATAGGGTCCTACGTGGGTCCAGCTGCCAGCCCAGCACCCTGTGAGGAAGCACATGGCATCCGGTCATGACTATGGAGACTACAAGGACATGTTTATGAAGCCTGGTGGAAAAGAGAATAGTGTGTGCACTACAGTTTCTTCTAGAATAAGTCTATAAGGAAGATAAGATGCCAAAAGCAAGAATAGTTTTATATTCTGGTACAGTGTTATAGATGACTTGGTAAGGTGCTTGCCTTTCACATGAATTAAAAGTACATGACACCTAGTAAAACATGTCTTCATAAAGTGCATTTTTAAGTAGGGCACCTCATTTTTATTCCTGCGTTCTTTCTTACGGGAGGGTGAACCCCACTGTCTGTGGCAGGTTGCTTCCTTTCATGGTATTTTAAAAGCCATGTTAATGGTAAATTCACCCCCCTGTGTCCATGCAGGTGGCTCTGGTGTTCCCCAACAACGACCCTGCTGCGTCCATGGTGGCCTTCTATGGCTGCCTGCTGGCCGAGGTTGTTCCCGTGCCCATAGAAGTACCACTCACAAGAAAGGTAAAGAATGCATTGTTTCATTAAAGCCTGTTGTTGGGAATGACAGGCTCAACTGCCCTGGAACTTTCTCTCATGAGGTGGGAATGTGCGGATGGCCGTTTTGCAGATGGCTTTTCATCTCAGCAGGATGTGGATCAAGAGGCACAGAGAGCTTGTTCTTGTTTCGGAGGCGCTCAGGTTTCCAGCCGATATCTCAGTAGAGGGCACAGTAACCACACACAGCTCAGCTGCATGGTTTAGTAGGAGGAGCATATAGAGGCAGAGCGTCTGTGCATTGTGACACAGTTGAGCCCAGTCATCTGCCAATAAGGCAAGTGTTTGTGTGTCTTGTTCCTCTGCATCACTGCACTGGAAGCCTGGGTAAAGGATGGATTTTTTATTTTGGGGAGAGATGGTCACTGCTTTCATTCTGGTATTTGGACATTATCAAGTCCCAGGACCGTCTACAATTTGTCAGATCTTATTTTATAGTTAGAACAAGCACTTAATCTTGCTCTGATAACGATACTGTAGGGCAGTATCAGAAGGAACGTTGCACTGTCCTACACATCGATGCGTGTCTGTTCATCCGTGCAAATGACTTGCTCTCTGTACCCCAGAGCCACAGCATCTGCAGGGAGAAGACAGAGGGAGGAGGCCCTATGGGGTTGACACTGCTGGCCACCAAAGACAGATGGTCTGATGTTGTCCAAGGAGACAGAGTTGGCAGCTGTGGAGTGGTCCCCTCTGTCGCTCTGTGACTGCAGACATAACATTTGTTGTCTCAGAGAACTTCTCTTAGTTTTAAGTAAAAGAACCACTGGCTGGGTACAGTTGAGAATGGGGTAGGATGTGCACCTGAGCGTAGGTGATGACGTGTGGGAATATTTCCTCTATCCACCAGTCCCTTTTCCACTGGGCTTGTCTTTAGATAATGGGCCATCCCGGGCCAGGTGGCTCAGTTGGTTGGAGTGTCGTGTGGAGTGTTGTGCCAAAAAGGCTGCAGGTTCAATCCCCAATCAAGGCACATGTAGGTTGCAGGGTTGGTCCCCAATCAGGGCATGTAAAGGAGGCAGCTAATTGATATTTCTCTCTCCCTCTTCTCTCTAAAATCAGTAAACATATCCTTGAGTGATGATTTAAAAACAATGGGCCTAATTAGAACCAAATTTTCTGAATCCTGAATGTTGCGTAATGAAACTGACTGAAAACTTAATTCCATGTACATTTATTTATTCTCTGTTCTAATTATGGGGATGAGAGAAGAAGCTCATTTTTCCCTTGAAGATGTCACAGCAGAAAAACTCAGTGTTCCTGAAATGCTGGGCATGGAGAGGAGTGAGAGAGTATCCACGTGTCTGTGCCAGGACAGGCCTTGAGGGGTCACAGCAGATGGAAACGCCTGTCCCCAGCACCCTCTTGAGGTGGCTGAGCTGGTCTGTGAGGGCCAGCTGTCAGCAGAGCATATCTGCCGGCTGGTGGAATTAGTCTGGGCCACAATTTCTCCTTCTGGACATGAGCATCTGAGTCTCACAGGAAAGTAGCAAGGCCGTCAGGATGGGGTCAAATGCCCATATTCTAAGCAGGAGAGGGCCAGAGACAAGGTGGGGCCTGTGGGCCACAGGAGTCAGCCAACCAGGGCCGACATGTCAGCACTCACTCCCTCTCCTTAGAATTCTGACACACCAGCCATTTTTTGCTTTAGCAAAGGCTTTCAGATGCCACGTTAAAATGAAATATCTCTGGAAGTGGTAACATCAACGTCTCATCACATTTTTACAACCTCCTGTGGTCAGTCACAGAATCTCTCCCTCAGGCCCTCAGAGGTAGTGAGAAGACCATGGGATCCAGGCATTGTGGGGAGGGACATCAGCTGCCTGGGCAACCATCACAGCCAAAGTACATGTGCATGAAAGGATGCTCCCCACGTGTGAGATTCATTTTAAAATGCTCGGGTCTGCGTGTGCATGTGTATGTGTTTGGGGTGAGAGCCGATTTGCCAAATGTTGGTTAGTTGTTGAAGCTGGATGAATAGATTTATGGGATTTCTTTCTCCTTTTCTCTATATCCTTGTGTGTGTTTGAAAATTTCCATGATAAATGAAAAGTTAGAAGTTAATTAGCATATATATATTACAAGTCTGTCTTAGTTTTGATAAGGACAATGTCTGTGTCCAGTTTCTTTGATCCACCTGGTTCCATGACCACAATAATCTTTAAGCTCATGAGCCCACAGCATTTTGTGTTGATTCTGCATTTGTGTCCATTTCTCCATCACGTCTTTCATTATTGTCTTTCTCATCTCACAAGAGCTAACCAGCCATCAGTAGGCAATTTGGATGGGCAAGGAACACAACTGAACAAATATCAGCTAGCCGTTGTGGAGCCAAAAATCAAAAATGAGTTCAAGAGAGAGGCTTGCCCTGAAATTGCCTCTTATTTATTAGAGAATCCTTTCTGTGGATGTGATTGATGCTTGCTGATGAGACCGAGACGGGATGGGGTAGATGATGGTCGAGTGACATGTCCCCTTGGCTTGTCTGCTGCTGGAGGAGTTTCTTGTGAAAGAGGCTGTGGTATGGCTGCACTTCCTAGGAAGTGACGTAATTATTCAACTCTCTACGTATTGGAGAAAGATCGAAAGCAAGAGGAAGGTTTAAACTCAAGGGAGGTCCGGATTTTCTTGGCATCTAAAAAAGAATCAATCATTAGTGAGATCTTGTGATGAGGGAGCTGACCAGCCTTGACAGCAATGGCTCTTCAGAGGAAGAGCCCCAGCCAAGTGGCCGCCTGCAGACCAGAGCACCCTCACTCCCAGGGAAGAGGCGCAGAGAACCAGTAACAGCAGGTGTGACACTGGGAGGGAGTGTCATCGCATTGTCCTTGAGGTGCAGCAGCTGCCTCCCTGACTCAGCCAGTGGCACGTCAGGCCAGACGGAGGAAGGTTTACAAGGCCTGGGGGTGAGAGTGCCAGGTGGATGGCTGCACAAGACATGTCCAGGGTCCTTGCTGTCCTTGTCCTCAGGGTGAGGTAGAAATGCAGTGTTGACATTGTGTGTTGGGTGTCTCTATGTGCAGGGCTCTTCTCCAGGCCCTGGGTTCAAACATGTGTTTGTTCAGGGGTCTTGGTGTGTGAAGGAGACATGCAGGCTGCCCTGAGAGCAGTGAACAGGGTCTCATCCCAGCCCAGTGTGGGTGCAGCAGTCACAGTTGTTCTGGTTAAGGGGACATTTGACTGGAGCTCTCAGTAGGTGTTGTCCAGATGATGATGACGAGAAGCTCCTTCTAGACAAAGGAGGAACAGGCATGAAATTCTAATTTCATGCTGAATCGTGGTGTCCTATTCCCAGTTACTCCCCTTCCCACATGATCTCTCATCTCTCCCTCTGTATTTTAGATGTCTTTGTATCCTTGTGAGTCCATCATTTTAGAAGTCAAATCATGAGCAGATGGTGGAAAGACAGGGTTCAGGGGACATCGTGCCTCCACTGGGAGTGCCAAGACCAGAGGGTGCACCCTCAGCATGGGCACCAGCCCTTCTCAGCTCCTGGCACGTACCCGCTGGTGCTCTCGCTCCCAACCGTCTTTGTTGTAGACAGTGTGGCAGACTCAAACTCACAGAGAAATGCCTTCCTGCTGCCAAACCTGATCTCAGACCTGTCTCCCTTTCCTCCTGCATGGTCATGGTGTTCAGTGATGGAATATACAAATTCATTTTAAAGTGACTGATTATAACTCTGCTTAAAATGGCATTGCTTGAAGGGAACATACTGTGAGCACCCCAAAAATGGGACCATTCCTGTCCACAGATGCCAGACCTGTCCCCTCTCAGTGCTGCACAGGGCGTTGGAGGTTTTCTGTGCACAGCCCCACATAGAAAGATGTGGTTTTCACTGGGGTGGGGGAATTAAATCTGCAAAAAGAAAAATAGAAACTGTTCACTTGAAAGACTACAGGTTTAAGATGTCAGTACTGTAGATTTTACCTGGGTGAAAACACCATAGTGCCTCGTGTTTCTCTTTGCAAGGTGCAAACAGGTAGAGTGACAGGCAGCCAGGTATCTGGTCCACCAACAGGCCAGGTTACAGGGGTTCGGGCGGAATTCCATGGGAATGAACTGAGGTGATGGGTTCAGTGCAGTCAAGACATTCGGCTCTGGCAATGCCAGCTCCTTCACAGTGTGAGTCACAGCTAGGGTGGCAGCACGAGCAAAGAAAGAGAATTGAGGTGACTTCCCACAGGGCAGCTGGAAACAATGAGCAACAGACCTCACAAGGTTGGCACTTCCTGGGGCTGTGCCTCCTGCAGCAGATGCCGTGTTCCTAAGTTGGTGCTAGTTATTTAGAGGCTCCCAGTGCTCAGTGTCACCAGAATCAATGTCACACATGATGGCCTGTCTAATACATGTTCTTATTTCATGAGGTAAGACGTGCTCAGGGTGGGTAATACTGACCAGGTCTCCATTTATTTGGTAGATGTGATCAAATATGGCAGAGTCCTTTGCTCTGAGTGTTTAAGATCAGGCAGTCAGTAATTATTCAGTATGAAGATGTTTTCATGGACCCTTTCTGTTCTCCACAATATTTGTCCTGTAGTAATAGTTCACAGAACTGAGAGTTTTTATGAGACCACTGGGTGCCAGCCCCACACTGATCACTTACTTGCCTCTCCTGGTTTATCCCTCACAGCAGACCTGTGAGGTGACTCTGCCTTTCACCACATGGTGCAGTTGAGGAAAGTGAGGCCATGCAAGGTAGCTGCCCAACTGCAAGCCACACAGCTCACAAGCGGCAGTCTGGGATCTGACCCTATTCTGCAGAGCCCGGCCCGCGCCAGAATCACGGTTGATCAGGGAGCTTTCTTGCATCCCAGAACCCAGGATGAGGCCTTGTGTTGCCAGGAGTGCCGCTGTCATCTCGTCTCCGTGCCTCTTTTCTCTCTGTTGCCCTCTCCCAGGACGCAGGAAGCCAGCAGATCGGCTTCCTGCTTGGCAGCTGTGGAGTTACTGTTGCCTTGACCAGTGATGCCTGCCACAAAGGACTGCCGAAGAGCCCGACGGGGGAGATCCCCCAGTTCAAAGGTATGACAGTGTTGGCGTATGACAGTGTCAGTGCCTTGTCAGGAGGCGGGCCCTTCGCTGGGAAGGAATGTGCTGCATCGAATCACCCAGCGTACATTCTTTTCCACACACGAATGTCTCAGACAGCCTATCAGCCTGCCCTGTGGCTGGCAGTGGCTTTTGGCTGGCAGTGGCTTTTGCACTGTGGCTGTTGTCCTTGGCTTGATGGAAACCCCAGAGGTCCCTCTAGCATGTGGTGGCGTGAAGTGTGGTCACGGATGGGGAGGTGATTCTTCACACCTCTTTTCTGGGAAACGCTCACCTAAAAGGAACTTGTCCTTTATTTCCAAGGTTGGCCAAAGTTGTTATGGTTTGTCACGGAGTCAAAGCATCTCTCCAAACCTCCTCGAGACTGGTTCCCACACATTAAAGATGCAAATAATGACACCGCATATATCGAGGTGAGTCACTGGGTCTGGGGCTTCGGGACTAGGTCCCTGCATTGCTGACATTACACAGCTCCAGAATCAGGGGATTTGCAGCCTCTTACGTAACCGGAAGGGCTGATAGATGTGGCTCCTGCTTTGTTCCTTGGTACCACATGTCCCCACATTGTCATCTCGTTTCAGTATAAGACGTGCAAGGACGGAAGTGTGCTTGGGGTGACCGTGACAAGGATTGCACTGCTGACCCACTGCCAGGCTCTCACGCAGGCGTGTGGCTACACAGAAGGTATTGGTGGGACCTTCTGGGACCCTCCCCGGGGGACCCTGATGCTAGACCTTGGCCTGCGAGGTGCATGTTGACCAGTGAAGGGACGTAACTGTGAGAGTGGTGTTACGTTGGAGCCCACCTCAGTTGGAGGTTAACTTGGATTGTGTAGTGTCTCAGCTCTGGCTGCCGTAACAAACACCACAACCTGGAGGCTCAAAGAACAGACCCTTGTTTCTCACAGTCTTGGTTGGAAGTCTGAGGTGAGGGCACCATCAAGGTGGTTCCTAGGGTGAACATTTCTTCCTGACGTGCAGACAGCACCTGCTCTCTGTGTCCTCGCCTGGCCTTTCTCCTGTGTACGTGGAGAGAGCGAGAGAGACAGCGTCTCTCCCTCTTCTCGTAAGGGCACCCGTCCTGTTGGAGATCGGGTCCACCTGTTGGCCCTGAGAGGTCCCGTCTCCAAATTCAGCCACAGTGGGGTTAAGGCTTCAACCTCTGAACTTGAGGGGACCCTACTCAGGCCATCACAGGTAATTAATACCATGTGTATTCATCTCTGGCCACCTAGCAGAATCCCTTTGAAAGTGTTAAAAAAATGCCCATGTTTAGGCCACCCCTACCAACTGAACTGAGTTTCTGGCAGTGAGTTCTGTGGGCCCCCAGGGGTGGGCTACACAGTGGAGAACCGTTGTGTTCATGACCTGCTTTCTTTCACTGGAACTGGATAGCCGTGGAGGCAGAGAGAAAGGGTGACCAGAGGCAGCTGTGGTAACAGCGCCGACCTGGGGTCTCAGGAGGGTCAGGCCAGATACCCGTTATCCTTCTGGCTGGGGCCTCTGCAACAAGGTCCCTCCCTGCATTGGGGACATATCTGCAGACGCTGGTGGCGCCTGTTGCTCCATTGAAGCCTGAAATGCTTTACTTTCTCTGTTTTTCTCATTCTTTTTCTCTCTTCCCCCCATCCTTCTGGTATTCTCCCTTTTTAAAAACAATTAACTTTTCCCATGAGATGTCCTACTGGTCTTTGGTGCCTGGACTAGTTTCCCAGACATCAAGACACATTGTGTCTAATTATCACCACCCTGCTTGTCAGTGTCTTCGGTTTTAACCTCAACATTTCTTACAACTTCATGACCCGTTTCCTTGTCTTAACTGAAGGTCTAAGGTTGTCACTCTTGTGGGAGTCGGGGTGGGGGGACAAAAGAAGTGTGTGTGTGTGTGTGTGTGCGCGCGCGCGCGCGCACGCGTGCGCCTCCATTTCCCAATTTAGAAAGTATTTGTATAAACTGCAGTGTGGGTTGTTTCCTCTGAGCTTGTTTACTTTGAAAGCCCCTTTGCCCATCCTCTGAAAGGGGGTCATGCACTTAGTGCTGAGTCTTTGGCAGACATCTCAATAACAAGCAAGTAAAGATGGAAGACGTGGCGTGGATAAATGCCTGGGGCACAGCACTGGGCAGAGGTGTAGGCAGATGGGCCACCTGCCCAGGCCACTTGACAAATGTGCCTTCAAAAGCACTGTTCATGGTATTGCTGGTGGCTGACTGTCCAGCTTGGCTCCTATGTTCCATCATAGTAGTTGTTCCAACCACATATTTTTAGCTCCCTTTTCTTACCCTCACCTTTAAAAAGCACCCCCAACCCTTGACTGCTCCCCCATTCTGTTTTTCTAAAGCCCTTGTCCCCACCCCTGAGGCTTCTGTGGGGCAGCAGCATAGGGCGTTTGCTGGAAGTCACCTGACCTCCAGGTTTCCTGGGAGAACATGTGATGGAAATGAAAAGAATCTTTTTAAAAAGAGGAAAAAGACAGGGAGGGGAAAATATGTGTATAAAAAGGAGAGGAATAAGGTGCTTTAAGTGATAGTGCGAAGAGCTCTTGCTGTAACACGCGTGTCAGAATCTTGTCCAGAAACACGTTCCAGGCAGACCAGTTTGGAGGCTACAGACTGCCTACGAAGATGCAGCAAAATGTTGTCATTCTAAGGTCCGTCCCTGCCCCTGATGTGACCCTGGATTTTCTTTGCCCTTTGCTCTGTGCCTGTCTTTCATACGTAAAAATCTTGCTCTTTTTATTTATACAGCTGAAACTATTGTGAATGTGTTGGATTTCAAGAAGGACGTTGGGCTCTGGCATGGAATCCTAACAGTAAGTGTGATGGATGCTCAGTCCTGCTGTGTCGTATTTACACGTGCGTGTGCCCGTGTCAGATTTGGATTAGGATCTTTGTACTTAGCAGCTAGGGTAAGCTCCTTCCTCCCAGTGATAAGGAAAAGTCATGCTTGTTAGAAGTCTCGAATCGTCAGCTAAGGGAGCTTCCAAAAGCACAGTAAACCCAGTGGGTCTCTGCAGCTACTTGCTGGAGTCACTGACCCACACTGAGGTCACAGCTGAGGTCAAGTTCAGTGTCTTCCTCCCAACTTGGGTCATTTATAATTACACAGTGGCATTAGTTATCAAGTGTCTGTGTTTGGGTCACTTTACATCTGATTTGGCAACAACATTCTTCTTTTTCCTTCTTTTTATAAGTAAGTATTTATGGATACTGAGGGAACCTGTCTCATTATGTTACAGAAGAAAGCCCTTTACAGATCTCCCCGTGATGAAAATTCAGCATGCGTGGTCGAGAATGCACGGCTCGTTATTGCCAGTGCCACTTGGTGAATGATGACAGTTCAAAGCTGCAGGCACCTTTATAGAGAGATGGCTTGTTATTCACGATGTTTGGCACTTAAAAATGTGTAGTGTAATTGCTTAGACTCTTACATGTCTGTTTTATATGGTCATTTTTAATCACCTGTTTTTCTTCTTAAATTTCTTATGCTGAAACTTTATATCTTCTCTGAAGTAGAAAAATCCAGTTCCTTTTGCATGATCAATAGGAACATCAGTACAGAAAGTGGAATTTGTTGTTTCTTTTCAACCAGAATTTATTAGAACAAGAGCATTGAAGTATCACATAAGCAGCTCCAGACTGGCAGCTTCTTTCTGTGACCTGTGCAGCTCATTTCTACTGTCTGGACACCAGTGGATGACAAGCCACACCAGCCTGACTCCCCACGCACACGCACACTCCATGCCGGTGTCGTGGACAGAGCCCAGGGTCAGAGAACCCACACTCGGACCTCCCTTTCCTTGCAGGGGTGTCCAACCTTTTGGAATCTCTGTGCCACACTGGAAGAAGAGTTGTCTTGGGCCACACATTCAATACATTGTGACACATAATCACAAAGAAATCCCATAATATTTTCAGTGAATTTACGATTTTGTGTTGGGCCGCATTCACAGCCATCCTGGGCTGCATGTGGCCTGGGGACCACTGCATGGCAACGCTTACAGCTTTGTGACTCTAGGCAAGGCAAGTCACCTGAGCCCAAAAATCATTTCTTGCCCAAGTCACTCTGAGTCTCAGGTTCCCTGTCTGTCCAGTGGGAATGGTGATGCTGGGTAAGAGTCATGGGCCTCATGTTTAGTGAGCACCTCGCCCATCCACCTGCTTGGTAATGTGACAGAGCTGCTGTTATGGTTGCCATCAGAGTTCCTTGTGATAGTCGTGCTTTCAGGAGCACGGCCATAGGTCTGTGTAGTTCTTGTTGACATTGTCTTCCACCTGCTTGCTGCTGCTCTGGATTACTGCCCCAAGGATCGGCAGTTTCTGAGTCTCTTGCTGCTACCTTCTAGAGCAAGGCAGATCTGGCTATAGAGCCACACACACTGTCCTGTGACATCTTCTATGTAGTGGAAGGTGCTCTCACCCCCAGCGTGGAGTGGGGAGCAACCAAGGTGAGAGGGGTTAGTAGGCTCACTTCTACGTGGGAAGGTATAGGTGGTCATTTTCCTTCAGAGCTTCCAGGTGGGCCATAGCTCTCTGGAGCAGCCATGCCCTCTCCCTCCACCTCCTTCCACAGTAGCAGAGAGAATCCTGATATGACAGAGCTGGCCAGGGGGGTTCTGGCTGACGCTCCCCCTTTGTAGTCCCTTCACTGCCAGCTCTTGAGTGCATTGGACTAAATGACATCCAGGCAGATGTGTGAGTCCTACCTGAAGCATGTAGGGACTAACCATTTATTTTATTTTTTTAATTTGATTTTGCTTGTTTTTTCAATTATAGTTGGCATTCAGTATTATTTTATGTTGGTTCAAGTGTACAGTACAGTAGTTAGACATTTATGTAATATATGAAGTGATTCCCCCAGTAAGTCTAGTATTTTGAAAGTTAGCTTTGGTCATTCATTTTAAAGAAATGAATCCTTTAGGGCTCACTAAATGTGATACAGACACTTTCCACTATGAAAGAACCTTAAAAAATGATAATCATTCAATTAAAGGCTTTATATTTTTTTTAAAAAAGTATTCGGACTTAGATTCTCTACCTGTATCAGGAAAAGCAGGAGCCTAGAGGACTAGATAACCATTGAGACTTCCCTTCCCAGATTATTCTGACATATTCTGGGATCAGCCACCCATGAGCACTGTGCACCCCTGGCAGTGGGATGATCCCCATTGTGCCCCTACCGGAGCCTGGTGCTAGTAGGAAGGGCCTCTCCCGTCTCACCTCCGTGTGTGTCCTTGGTTTCAGAGCGTCATGAACATGATGCACGTGATCAGCATCCCATACTCGCTGATGAAGGTGAACCCGCTCTCCTGGATCCAGAAGGTCTGCCAGTACAAAGGTGCATCCCAGAGTGGCCTTGGTGTCCCCCACTATCATGAGTCCCTCTTTTAATGTCTCATGGTCTGAGGTCCACATATTAATTCCTTTCCCTCTGCTTCTACTTCAGCAAAAGTGGCCTGTGTCAAGTCCAGGGACATGCACTGGGCGTTGGTAGCGCACAGGGATCAAAGAGACATCAACCTTTCCTCTCTGCGGATGCTGATCGTAGCCGATGGCGCAAACCCCTGTAAGCGACATTTGCTGCTCAAGAGAGGACAAGCAGGCAGCAGGGTCCTCATCACCGGGGTTTATTTTTTGCCCTTTGGTTTTTCTTTTTCTGCTCTTTACCTTAGTTAAGACGTGGTCTCAGAACAAAAACCAAACAGAACTGCTCGCTGGCTAAAGGCACGGTGGTGTGCCAGGGAAAGCAGGGAGCTTCCAGACCCAGCCCTGGGGTCAAGTTCTGGCTCTCCTACTTCCTGATTTTGTAGAAAATGTCACTTTTTTTTCATTCTTCTCTTTTTTTAACTTCAAAATGACACCTAAATCATGAGAATTTATGAGGATTAAATGAAGTAATTCCTACATACAGTTACTTGGGGTGTAATAAATTCTCAGGAAATATTAACTATTATTGTTTTAGGGTCCATACTAGTTTTATTGATCAGGAAATTAATTTGTAATTTTTAATGAAATTTCACTATCAAATCTTATAACGAAAATTAGGTAAAGTTAATTAGCAGTTTCACAGAATACTGTTAATATGAGGTCTGTCCAGAAAATGTCCAGCCACGTACTATGAAAAAGAGACATTTATTGAAAATACAAGAAATATTGCCTCAGTTGCCTTCAAAGTAGGCACCTTGGGACCTGACACAGTTCTCCCAGAGCCTTTTCCACTGTTTAAAACACTGCAAAATCCTTTGTTGGAATCGCCATCAGCTGCCCTGTCATATTTTCCTGAATCTCATCAACAGTCTGAAATCTCTTCCCTTTCAAAGGTGGTTTCAGTTTTGGAAAAAGCCAGAACTTGTGGAGCATCAAATCTGAGCTGTAGGGGAGCTGAGTCACCTGGGTGATTTGATGTTTTGCCACAAAACTGCACAAGACGTGATGCAGGAGCGGTACATTGTCATGGGGACGCTGCCAATGACCAGTTAGTTGTCCATAACCGTGGCCATTTTCATCATATTGCGTCTCTCAATCGATGAAGACCCTTGAGGCAGTACTCCTTATTAATTATTTGGCCTGGAGGGACATTCTCATTTTGGACAACACCTTCCCAATCAAAAAACAGTTAACGTGGTCTCGATCTTGCTGCGACTTTGCTGCACCTTCTTCGGGTGTGAAGAACCCGGCGACTTCCATCGGGGCGACTGGGCCTTCGTTTCCAGACCACAGCTGTAGACTTGTGATTCGTCTCCAGCTACAAACTTTTTAAGGAAATCTGGTTCATCGGTTGTGGTGTGAATCAAGTCATTAGCAACAGCAGCATGGTGTTCCTTCTGCTCTGGTAGCAGAACGAATTTTGCCACAATACATTTCATGCCAAGATCATGTTGTCAAAGTCTCGGACGCAGTAGTGTTTGGAATCCCCAGATCAACTCCTAGTTCTCACATCATCAGTCGCCAGTCTTTGACTGCAGCCCATACAGGTTCACAGTCTCAGGTGTTCTGCTTGCTGCAGTCCTCCCAGAATGTGGATCACTTCAACAGATTCTCAACCATCTTTGAAGCATTTGTGCCACACTTTCATTTGCACTGCACTCACTGCAATGTCCCCCAAAGCCTTTGAATCATCCAAATAGTTTCTGCAGAGGAATGTTCAAGCTTAATGCAAATTTGATGCAGATTCTTTGCTGTACTTGGCTCAGTCATTTTGAATGTGATGGCCACACAGTACACATGCTCACTCAATGGTGTCTACCACCCCCACCGACTAGTACAGTGAAGTCGTCATTGTTCACACATGCACATTCCAGTCTACTCTCCTTGGCTGTCAGGTTACATGGATGTTGCATGAACCAGTCTCGTTATATTAAAAATGGCTGGGCTTTTTCTGGTCGGGCCTCATATACCTTGAGAAATATTTCAGCCAATTGAAATAAAATCCATCTAGCTTGTTTTTTATGAGACAAGTGTGTAAGCCAGAAGCGAAGTGAGCGAAAGGGAAATGAACGTAAGGAAGTTTGTTTCTGACCATGTTGCAGACGCTGCAGTGTGTATATTTGTCAATTAATGTAGCGTGTGCTTTCTTAAAGAACATCTGATATGCAAAAGTGGACTTGCAAACCGGTAATTAAGCAATACTAATTGTATAAATGATTCTTCCATTTACAGAATAACTCTAAAAATTGTGAGCTATTTTAACATAGAGTTGGTTTTACTCATAACTCTACAGAGCAACATGTCTTATGCAAAGCAAGGTAAACTTGTTTTAGGAACTCTTTTAGGTGAGAGGTCCCTAGTAATTATACCTGGGTCTTATCATTCAAGTTAATTTAAAGTTTTCTCCATTTAGTTAAGGCAGTGATTTTCAACTGGAGTGTCACCAGAATTTTTAAAATATGTATTTCCTGACTGTTTAGTCAGGGGCACTGACCTCTTCTCCCTTAGACTATAAATTAAAAAATGACAACAGCCAACACAATGATAGCTATCTGGTGTGAAGGAATCAAAATTTTACCTATTTTTTTGTCAGGTCGGCAAAAAATGTATTTTTGGCATGCTGCAGACTTTCAGTAATTAGTTTATGTGTGCCATGAGATCAAAAAGTTTGAAAATCTCTGAGTGAAGGTTACATTTACCCACAATTTAGAAAGTCCACATTGAAAATAGTAAAACCAGTCTCAAAGAAGTTGTTAAAGTTCATCGGTCAGCAAATGTTTTGATTAAGCGTAGAAGTTATGTTTTTTTTTTAATTCCTGAGGTCTCCAAGTTTGAGAAAATCAGCTTTCCTTGTAACATAAATGATAAACTGTACTAAGTGAAGTGTGTTCTCTATGCCCTCTAATTCCACATGTGCCTAAGTCCTAACTTCAAAAGCATTTCCTATTATGGGATATTTTTAATCAATGACATACATGGCTTGCACTGTCTGAATATTGTCCCTGCTTTCATTCCAGGGTCTATTTCTTCCTGTGACGCGTTTCTCAATGTCTTCCAAAGTAAAGGCCTGCGCCAGGAGGTCATCTGTCCCTGCGCCAGCTCGCCAGAGGCACTCACTGTGGCCATTCGGAGGTACAGCCACATAATTTACGTGGACAGCTTGGGGACGGCCGTGATTAAGCTGCTGATGGAGACCTGGGAATCGTAGCAGTTAATCTCAGTGAGGGAATAAAACAGGGCCAGGCTTTTCAAGTCGCTGAATGGATTTTTATCACAGGCTAGACTCACTGCAGGGGAAACAGCCCTCACTCTGGCGACTCACTGTAACTCCTGTGTAAGTGGAAACCCACTGGGGGGGGCGGGTGACACTGACATCCTGTGCTGGCAGGTGACCCACTTTCCTGTTTGCTTGCGTCAGGCCCTGTTTAGCGAGGAGTGAAATAGAGACACTGGTGGGCCAAGGGGAACTTTTGTCACCTGTGCCCTTTGTCATGCAGGCTCTATGTCATCTTCACTTTCTGCCCTCTGACACCTTGCACACGCTGCACTCTAAAAGCACCAGTTTTCGGAGGTTTGAAGCCACTTGGCAGCTCATTTGGGGCTCACTGGTGCGGGGTGAGTGCGGGTGGTGGGCGCTCTTGCTCCGTACCCTAGGTTGTGGGTCATAGGTCACCACAGCAATACCTCCACCCCTGAGCAGTGCTAGGGAGCATGGGCGTGGGCCTGTGAGAGCGTGCCCTGCCCAGGACGAGCGCTACAGGAAGGCGCACGACCCTCAGTTCTCAAATGTCCATGCTGATGTGAGTGGGGAGGTGTGTCATCTAGGTGTCTGTAGCTTGTACCATGACTTTTTCAGTGTCCTTGGACTCTGTCTCTAATTAGGTTTTATTTCCTGTCATACAGATGTGCTCCACTGTAAGAAGGGCTGACAGGGCTTTCAGGGCACAGAGTACATGAGTTCTGCTCTTGGTTATCGAAAGGTTTAGCTTCCCAAAAATACGCACTGGAAGAGTGTCCTTAAATGAGAAACCAGATGCTCTTAGGTGTTTGTGAATGTGAAATTAACCAGACCACCTGACTAACAGGCTAAGAAATCTAACGTATTTAAAGTATCAGAAGCAACTTCTAATTGTGATTGAGCCAGATATTAAAAGTCTCTAACATAATGAAAATTGATGAGGAGATGCGGCACCACTGACCAGACTCTAATAGTCATTTTTTAAGAGATGGCCCTGTCACCCTAACAGTCTTCTGACCTTCGCTCTGACCTCGGGACACAGAGCACTTCAGGGCTGTGGTAGCAGACCCACTTCCACAGTGTTCTTCACGTATCGAAGTGTGTGTCTCGTTTGAACCTCTGAGTAGATTCCGGGGAGACGGAGCCTCTGGAAGCTCGTGAGCAGGAGTCCTTGCCACTGCCCAGATTGGCCGTGTGACCCTGGGCAAGTCCCTGCTCTCCAGGGTCTCAGTTCCTTCACCAGAAAATTTCTGGGACTCTACAGCTTTGTGACATAGCACCATTGCCACAGATAATTCATGAAATGAACAGTTCACACATCCAGAAAATTCAGTGTTATAATGAAATGATTTACTTATTTACTTTTCCTAAAAATGTACTCTCTGTGCCATGAGGATGAAGCAGCCTGGATTGCTCCAGAGTTGATTGGCAAAGGGAGAGTGGATAAACGAAGAATTTTAAATCATTTTTCTATAAAGCTTTTAACATTTAAAAAAATATTTTTTAAAAATATAATTTTAACATTAAGAAGATTTTTTTGAACATATTTCTTTAGAAAGATTAAAAATTCCATACCAACAATAGGCAAAGTAAGTGGCTGCCATTTACTGAGTGTACCTCGTGTGGCCCCTGAGGTGCTTCCCGTCTGGTCAGCGGGGCTCCAGCCTAAAACCAGACATCAGGCGGAAAGACGTGGTCCACCACCTCAAGAGTGCCTGTGTGTGGGCCCTGTGTCCAAGGTCGCATCCTCATCTGTGGTTCCGATTCCTGCTTCAGTCAACTGCACCTTCCTGGCTCTGTTCCCCTGGTGTGTGTGCTGACACCCACTACACTTACAAAATCGTGACTGGACACACGTCGGTGGCCTTGCTTCTGAGCTGAGCTGGCTTCTCTGCAGACCTGGATACACATTTGCCTCAGTTCCTCACAGCCTGACCACACCCTTGCCCGCCATCACACCTCTGCTCTCACCCATTGTTTCCCCAATAACTGGTAGATGAAGCCAGGCTAGGACAGGACCAAAAGTCCCTGCAAGGACCCAGTGGTGATGCACCCAGCGGGAGTTTTACGTTCACGTGCTTTGCACACAGAGGGCTTCCCCAGACTGTCTCTCTGGCGAGCAGTCAGCGAAGTGTCGTGTTGCTCCTGCATAAAACAAGAAGGGGCCATAGAATGTACAGGACAAAAAGTACAGTTTCAGTGTTCTAAACAGATATGGGTAATGATATCGTCAGCACAAAATAGGGCTCTGGTCACATCTTTTTATTTCACATTTGCTCCTTTGCCTTGATCGCGTCCCGGAGCCTTTCCCAGCCATTTGCCGTCTTATTGAATGATTATGCACATGAGCCGTTGAACTCTGGTGATTATGGGGAAGGGCAATCTTTCTGATCAGCGACTGCACTTACAGAAGACTCTCTGTGGAGGTAGGTTTAGGCGACAAGGACTTGATTTCGGGAGGAATATCTTGAGAGAAATGAATGCTAAGCTCTCATTTAGAATCTTTCATTGTCCTTATTTCTTCCATGTTTCTTTTTATTTTCAAACGTAGTTGATGAAAACAGCACTCACAATGGATTTTTATTGAATACTCCTCTCTAGGCCGTTTTCTGTATCATGTGAATTTAGGGTAAAATTCTCTGTTCCTGTTGCCCGCTGAAATGTTGGGACAAATTCTTGTTTTGGGAATCGAGCATTTAAAGCCATGCTGCACTTTGTGCTCAATGCTTACGTTCCTCCCTGAGATACATTGAAGACCCGAAGGGAATTTTCCACGTAAAGAGGGCAGAGGCCAGGTTGTTAAGGGGAAAAGCTTCGATTCATTTTATTCACACCATTTTGAGTGGGGACCAGGAGGCCTTGTCGTTCATTGTCCCTCAAGGATTTTGGTGTGAGGACTAAATGGGCACTTTCTTAAATGTCACTACAAAATCTAGTGTCGGGAGCATTGCAATCTCACATTTTTCTTTACTGCTCATAGAATATTTTTTTAAAAGTCTTAGGCTGCTATGTTGTCCTGTTTTGTTGCAAAGAAGTAACCCCTGGTTAAAGCAAATTTGTGGGTGGCCATTTTCCTCCATGTAGCTGTGTGAGCTTCTATGTTCTTGTGTCCTGTGCTTTCCTATCTTCCCAGACTGGCTTGTTCTACCCTGATGATGAACTTCCAGTAAAGAGCCGGGAGCGGCTGATTGCTCACTTGGCTTTTCATCCACTTAATTAGAAAATGATCATCAGTTATTGAGTGTGGTCATTGGTGAAAATAAAACTGGTGATGCATTTCCAGGGCTCATGACATGCAGAGACTTGGCCTTTTCTGGAATGTGTATCAGTCTTTAATTCTCGTCTCTAAAAAATTGTATGTAAATCAGCAAGCTGAATGGTTACGGGAAAGCTACTCAGGCGGCCAGAGAGCTGTGTGGGGACAGCTATGTGCACTAGTCCAGCTTCACAGGCTGCTCTGAGCTGACCTTCCATAGGGGACGCCCAGGCCTAATGGGTTGGTGCCCATGGTCACAGCCATTATGTGTCTTTGATGCCACTCCTCTTGTAAGAATGCCTCTTGCTTACAAAGCAGGGAGCGTACTGGAAGGTTGGGGGGTGTACAGAGTTGATGGGAACCTCCCGCTTGAAAGTGGGCCGGATGCACAGGTGCTCTGGAGAGCCAGCAGCAGGACCCTGGCCATGGTCTGCAGGGAGCAGTTGGCTGGCACCAGGCTTCCAGGGCAACGCACCTCCCAGATGTGCTGCCCAGGCAGTGTCGGACTGCCAGGACCAGCCCCTGTCAGCTTCCCCTCAGGGAAAGGCTGCTGTCCAGGAGAAAGTGAGGTCGGGCTAGAAAACGAGTGACGCTCATCACAGGATGGTTGAGGATTTTTAAGAACATGAGTTGGAGAACTCGAAGGAATGTGGTCAGGAGACATGCCTGTCTTCATATGTGTCCTCTTCGTGTGTGTCTATGTTCATGAGTGTCAGCCAGGCGGTGGCAGGAAGCCACAATGTTCCCTAGTGAAACCTGCTCTGGCTTCCTGTGTAACCCGTATTCTCACCCAGGGAGTGAACCTGCTTTTGTCCTTTTAAACCGTCATCATCCAGGTCAGTGTTTTGTGCTTCCTTTTTCTCTGCAGATTTGTCGTAGAGTAAACAATATCGGAGAAATGTGGATTCATGATGCTTAAAGTCTTCAGTAGAATCCTCTCCCTCAAAAAAGGGCAAATTACAAAAAGAACACCCGCTATTATTCTGTGGCTCCAAGTACCTCCTAGATTGCTGTATGATTTTCTCTTTCTGTCTCTAGAACATAGATGACAGAGTCAGTTGTTTTAAAGCTACATCGTGATAATGTTGATTGATCAAACACAGAAACAATCTGTGGCTTAACTACAAGTATTATTTCAATACCTCGGTGCTTTAGCAATGAACAGGTGATAATTTTATAAAACATGTACATTTTAATATGTAATTGAACCAATAGTTCCAGAGAATATCAGCGTTACCCCTTGCCACCGTAACGGTTTTCCACATTGAAAATGTCTGAACTTGTATTTAGAAAGCTGGGAGAAACCCAAGAGAAAAGACACCCACAGGGTGGCTCTGTGTCGTGTGACACCCATGTGACGTCGCTGACACTGCCCACCAATGGCCAGGGTGAGACAGAGCTGACACAGGCTTCCGACCTGAAGTGGGACTTTCAGGAATGTTTTTGACCTCTCAAAAAGGCAGACGTGGAGATGTATACTCCTGTTTTTGAAACACAAGAAGATAGAATATATTGTTTGCAGTTTTCATCTAAAAATTTAGATAAAATTTTAAAACTTCTTACCACAAAACAGTTTGGAGACGATAATACTCTCAGTGAAAATGTGACTCAATTAAGTGGCATTGAGGAGCGAAGTCGCTGTGTTAGCTTGTTGGAATTAAGTTCTCCTGACTGCTTGCATTTAAGGGTGAGTTCTGCTTTGTTTTGTGTTTGACGGAACTGTGCACAGAAGTATCTGTTGGTGGGGACGTGAGCTGCTCAGAGAGCAGGCAGCTGGAAGTAGCCCCGTCCCAGCCAGCTCCACCCGAGAGCATGCCCTTGGGCGTGGAAGAGCACCCAGGGCAAACAGAGCCACAGTCACAAACAGCGTGTGTGGTGGTATGACCCTTTTTCTGGCTGCAAAAAAAAAATAAGTACCCCTAAAAAATTTGAGAGCTACAAACTAAACTAGACAGGTGAGACAAGGATGTCAGTGAAAACACTCTTTTTCTGTTCTGTGCAGTTGATTTTTTTTTCTTAAAGAGCACATGCTACTCTTACCAGAGAAAGGGGAGAAAATTACATTAACTCGTAACTTGGGGCTATGCTGTTTAAACTGTGTCTTTCGCTATTAAAAATCACAAATGTAACTAAGACCTCAGGTATCTGTTCATTTGGAGAGTCTTTATCATACTAAACGTCGAATATGGGTACGCCCATGGATTTGACCAGATTTCTGCTGAAATTTGGGTTGCAGGAGTGTCCCCCCAGAGCACAGTTTCTGTTAAGACAAGGACATGAGCTCAGCTGCCCCCATCCTTTAAGGGGCACTTTTCTCAGCACTCATCATTTGTAGTGGTCATCCTGCTGCAGTGAAAAGATTAGCCTGGAGAGGGAAACAAGCAGAGGTTGTCTCCAGTCCGTGTTGGTGAGTTTGGTCGCCCAGGCTCCGTCCTGGGGCCAGTTTCCAGTTGTCGTCCATAAGAAAGACTCTCCAGACAGGAGGAGCAGGGCAGCTCCTGGAAGAAACGTCTGGGTTCAGAAGGGAAGGCCCGGCCACTAAAGGCAGAAAGGAGGCCCCTCCCCTCGAGTAGATTGATGGCCCTGCCGCTCTTCAGAGCTTTATTTGGGGCTCAGATGTATCCCAGGGAAGCAGAGTTACAGGAGGCACTTTGATGCCATGTGGAGGAGCTCCTGGACCCCAGGAACATGTCACCCTCATGTCCTTCCTGTCTCGGGAGCCTGGCCCAGCGAGTCAGGATCTAGTGGCCTGAACTACCTTCTGGCTCTCCATTTGCTTTGCGTTTGAACTTGGTGGCTTTGTGACTTGGTGCAGCCTTAACCTTCAGGCCTCAGGGTTTCATCCATGAAAGGAGGAGGGGCATAGCGGTGCCCACACCACAGGGTCACATGAGCATCAAACGTGTCAGTAGACACAGAGCTCTGAGGCATGCCTGGTGCAGAGGGCAAATTCAGCAGGCGTTAGCACTGTTACCAATGTAGCATTACTACGATAACATTATGTTTACAATATGCTTATTTACGTGTACATACATATGCACACGTGTGTGTGTGTTCTACAATGCTCTATTATACAGCAGTGCTCTATATAAATATTGTTGCTGGAGGAGAAGGAACGTGCAGTTACCCAAGACTTAACTCCTTTGCGCCCCACACGCTCCTGAATTGGGAATTACTAAATTAGATTCCTGAGATGCGAGGAGGAGAGGCCTTTGTTTTCCTGCTGGCAGAGGGCTCAGTGAGTAACCGTGCTGTTGACCTTTGCAGATGCGGCAGCAGTTAGTGGACTAGTCCTGGGATGGAAGTCGTTACAACTGCCTGTGATTTGCTTGACTTTGTCTATTTCCCATTAATGTGTGTTGGAGCTTGGGCCAGGCCATTTGCTGTCAGCGGCAGCAAACTGTAGATGTGTTCATTGAGATGGATAGCTGCTTTTCTTCCGGTGTTCCACGAGTGTGAGTAGTAGAAGCATAGCTAATATTTTAGAGGCCAGAAGTGAAGTGACTAGTAAATGATTGTGCGAACCATGTAATTGAAGCCATTTACCCTCCAGCCCGTTCCTTATGAGGTACACGCTGAGGCCGATGTGCACCTTCCTCTCTCATTATCTTTAGTTCTGGTCTTTGTCCCTTTGCTTTCATTGCAGCATTGGCCACACACAGCTGCATACCCTCTTCCTTCTCTAAGTATAAGAACCACTTCTGTACAGTCTGAAAATTACTGGTATTATCCCTCTGTACTTCACACTCCTGTGTGATGCAGAGCTGCGTAATCATGAGTCACAGCTTCATCATGGGGTTGGACCTGGAAGGTGACTGGTGGGTCCGTAGCTCTTTCAGCCATTATTTAATGAACTATTTTTGATTATGAAAGTAACTGTTTTTGAAATTCCCAGGAATTCTTCTTATTGGGATAATTTTTTCACTTTCTCACCTAGTTCATCTGCTTGCATGTTTTATTTCCTAGGAAGGTGTTAATGGAAACAAAAATCTGGCTTGGTTAATAACTAAGGGAATACAAATTGAAGTAACAATGAGGAATGGCACTTCACTCGTCAAACTGGGAACAGCTTTAAGGTTGAATAGCAGTGTTGGCACGAAAGCGCAGACACAGGGGCTGCTGACAGGCAACTGAGCACGGCAGGGGCAAAAGCGCAGGGTGTGAGGCCAGCCTGAGCTTGCCACCCAGGTCTGCCCCTCAGCTGTGGTCATACACACCTCTCTCCCTCCCCTCCTGCCTGTAAACTGGGGACAGCCATGTCCCTCTCACAAAGTCACCGTTAAGAACAGACAAGTGAATGCACCTAAATGCTGAGAACAGCACACTGCATGTAACCACTGCCATGTACATGTCTAGTCAATAAAATTAAAAAATGCATGCTGTTGGTGGGGATGCAAAGTGATAGTGTTTTTGGAAGATATCTAGACCTTAAAATTTTTTAATGTGCTTTTTTTTTATTTCATTCCCTTTCTAATGATGTATCTTATAGAAATATTTCCAGCTATCTAAAAATAAAGTGAGATAAAATAACTGATCATATATTCATATTACTGAATACCATCTTACGATTAAGAGAGGTTGGTTAATTGTGTATGCAATTTACATGCTACACGTGGTCATGTGTCCACACGTGCATACTCACATGGAAAGATCAGCAAGGTATGTATAGCGAAAAAGCAGGTTGCAGAAAAATATACATACTGTGGTCCTGCTTTTCTTTGAATTTTAAGTGTATTTGTGTACACATTTTACATTTTTATATGAAAGTGCATATTAAAGAAGCCGGAACTTCACATGCTGAGGTGGTGGTGGTGGCTGCCTGTGTGTGGGGGCAGAGGGTAAGCTGGAAGTCTCGCCTTTTTTTGCTGTATGTCCTTGTGCAGCGTTGGACTTGCCCATACAAGGATGTGCTCATATCATTTGTTTTAAGATTTCATAAAAAGGAAACTTCACAGTGAACTAACAGGTGCTCAGTCTTCTAGGCCAGAGGCTGGGAAAGAACATGGGAGAGTCCAGCTTGGGGCACAGGTCCGGATGCCACCAAGCCCACCACGCACACTCGCAGCTGAGCTGATCGTGCCTTAGTTTTCTAATCCGTGATGTGGGAGAAGAGCGATGCCTGCATAGGTTTGTGAATTAAGTGAGCAACTGTGTGAGGCCTCAGGACAATTGGGGATACACAGGTGTCAACTGAGCCAAACTTTATCATCAGGCCAGAGGTGCCGTAGGCTGGCAGGTCTTGCAGAAAAGACCGGAGAATAGCACTGGGACTGTTGTCTCTGGCGAGGCGGAGTGATGATGCTCAGCGCTGAGTCTAGGAATTCCCGTGCTTCTGTTCTGCCTTTTTGCAAATCTGCCAGGAAGTGAGGCAGGGCCTGAGCTATCTCTGACCAGCAGGGACTCTGTTCAGTATAAATCCACAGAGGCAGGGTTTGAAGCAATGTAAGATCAGCATCACTGGTTGACACTTTAAGTGACAATACTCAGTCTTTCATAATTATCATTTTATAGATGTGGTTGGAAATGTGCTTTAACAAACAGCTCATAATCTAAGGTGTTTATTACACTTTGGAATCTTGCTTCTCATTCACTGTTAAACATAGGAAAGCAGGTCTCGTAACTAAGACAACAGACTGCATATTGTTGGAGCTTAAAAAAAACCTTCCCCCCTTCTGGCTGCTTGGTTACCACTGTTGGTGTTCTCGAATCTTCCGTACTCAGGCTGTGCCATTGCACATACAACCAGCACTTTGCTTTCGTGTGGCTTTATAATGTCGCACATTAGTTTCCCAGGACTGTGTGCGTTTAAACAACAGGAACCTGTTCTCTCACAGTTATAGAGTCTGAAAGGCTGGACTCGGGGTATCAGCAGGTTGGCTACTTCTGGGGGCTCTGAGGCAGAATGTGTCCCAGGCCTCTCTGCAGCTTCTGGTACTGCTGGCTATCCTTGGTGTCCCATGGCTTGTATGTGTCACCCCAGTCTCGGTCTCTGTTGTCACAGGGCCTTCCCCCCCATGTCAGTGTTTCTTCTTCTCTCCTTGTAGAACACTGGCCGTTGAATTAAGGGCCCACCACCCTACTCCAGGATGACCTCATTGAACTAATTATATCTACAAAGCCCCTACTTTCCAGTAAGGTCACATTCAAAGTTTCAGGGGTTAGAACATGGACCTATCTTTTGGGGGGACACAATTCACCCACAACAGGTACTAAGGCTTATGAATTCTGACTCTCACCTGGATCTTTGCCAGGTACAGATGCAGGTGAGGAAGCCCTGGTAGCTGGGGGCTCCTCTCTTTTGTTTCAAGGCTCTGATGTGTTGGGGTCTTCGGAAAAGAAAAATCCAGGGGAACAATACGGATTCCAGTGTTCTCAGCTCATTGTTTCCACACAGCTTCCATGGCTGTTATTATCTGGGCAGACTTTCTGTGTTAGGTTGGCCCTGCCCTTTTTGATTGCTACAGAATAATTCTACCTCGAGGGTCTTTTATGCTTCTATTTTTATTGAGATATAATTAACACATAACACATACTTCCTTTTAGAGTACGCTAGTTACTTGATTCAAATAAGACCTCCTTTCGCAAATTTTAACTTTCACGTTTCCCCATTTATGCTTCTAGGTTCATGATATTTGGAAGCCAAATAGCAAACTTCTATTTTTATAGTCCAGCCTTTAGATCCTAAAACTACGTTGAACATTTGTAGATGGAAAATTCCAGAAATAATCTAGTGTTTTTCTAGATTGTGCTCTCAGCTCCCGTGGAAGAATGCTTAGTTTGTAGGGATAAAGCCCATGATCTTAGAAACACTCATTTGTTTCCTGATTCAGTCAGACACTTACTGCAGACACTACCGCAGAGGTAAGGGCACAGCCGTGGCCAGGAAGTTCAGGTGGTGCAGGAGGCCCGGCACAGGCAGTCAGACGGCCCCCTCTGTGGAGATGCGAGCTGGCGGCAGGTGCCTATTTGAGCCACCCCAGAAGACAGTGAGGGGGAAAGTCAGGTGGGCACCTGTAAAAAGAACTCCCGGGTAGAAGCCGAGACAAGTGCAGAAGCCCCCAGATGGGGGCAGGCTGGGCGCTGGAGGACAGGGAGAGTGGAGATGAGGCCAGGATGGCTGGGGGTGAACCACAGAGCCCACAAGCCACGGAGAAGATGGACCGTGGGTACAGTGAAACTGCATTTTATCCAAAACCCCATATCCCGTGACCATAAAGCATGTTACAGCGTGTCTCTCATCCAATAGTGTCCCTGAGAACTTCCCACCCAGAACGGCATAGCGTCAGCCTCATTTTAGATTCTCACACGTGCAGTTGCTCCTGAGCCTGCACCATGCGCGTCTGAACTTGAATCTGGATGGGCATAATCTCCATCATTTATATTCCATGCTATCATCATATCCTTAGAATCATTACTCTCCCTTTTTAACCATTTCCAAAACTGGAAAATGTAATCTTGCAGAGATAAGGGGGTGGAGAGAGAGCTGAACCAGATAATCTATGGGTGTGTGTGTGTGTGTGTGTGTGTGTGGTGAGGGGGGAAATGTTAAGGGAACCCTGCAATGTCTTCACTTTTCTGAGCTGTTTTTAAAATATTCTGGATACCCAGAGGAAGACTCAGGGGACACTAACGTATCAGAAACAAGGCCCTGGACAAGCTGAGGACCCCAGACGCCTGGAGTCCTGTGGGGCCCAGAGGAGGTTGACCTTGCCTCCTGTGGGCACGTGTTCTCATGTGTTTGCCTGTGCTTCTACATATTTAGACAAAACTGCTTTTACAGGCCCACAGATGACAGCAACCAGCCCCCGGGCCGGGGCGTCCTCTCCATGCACGGGCTGACCTATGGGGTCATCCGGGTGGACTCGGAAGAAAAGCTGTCTGTGCTCACTGTGCAGGACGTCGGCCTCGTGATGCCTGGAGGTGAGTGTCGGCCCGGCCACAGACCGTACAGTTCAGGCAGTGCCCCAGCCGTGTCAACCTGGGGCCACAGACCGTGCAGTTCAGGCAGTGCCCCAGCCGTGTCAACCTGGGGCCACAGACCGTGCAGTTCAGGCAGTGCCCCAGCCGTGTCAACCTGGGGCCACAGACCGTGCAGTTCAGGCAGTGCCCCAGCCGTGTCAGCCCGGCCACAGACCGTGCAGTTCAGGCAGTGCCCCAGCCGGGTCAGCCTGGGGCCACAGACAGTGCAGTTCAGGCAGTGCCCCAGCCGGGTCAGCCTGGGGCCACAGACAGTGCAGTTCAGGCAGTGCCCCAGCGGGGGCTGGTGGACAGATCAGATAGGAAATGCTTCCCTAACGGCATCACTGGCCGCTCTGGCAGGAGCTCTGGGAATAATGCCTAGCTCCAGTCCCCTCACCTGTTTGTTAAGCTTCATGCTTGGCAGTAGCTGTTCCTCTTGGTAACAGGAAACCCAAAATTTTCAAGAAACTGAGGACAAGCTTCTTGCTACCTTGTGCACTGCATCCTGGGGTCCACTTCCCCTGGGGTTGACGGGCTTCTCTGTACCTCCAGCTATACCTGTGGCTTCTCCTCTGAGGGTCGGGTTCTCACTGGTCATCCTGATGCACCATGCAGGGCTGGGTGCTGGCTCGGCTTGTAAGCAGACCATGAAAACTGAGGGATGGGGGTCTGAGTATTCAGTGAAGCTTGTTTTAGCAGCAGGACCCTTTTTAAAAGTCACAGAAACCATTACCACAAATGAGCAGAGAGGAGCCCTGGTTAAAGGGCTCACCCTGCAGGGTCCCATGTGCCCCTCACTCCTAGCCCTGTGCTCGGGTGTCTTTGCAACCTCGTAGGGCTCTAGGAAGTGCAGGGAGACCGTCTGTGCTGGAAGGAGAGGGGCGCCCATTCTCTGATTTGTGGGATACCTTTACCTGGTCCCGCTTCTCCTCACGTGTCCCCTGTCTCGGGACCCTTGTGAACACTTAGGCCCCTGCAGTGGAGCTGGCTTTTCAGCGTCAGGTTCCACTTGGAATCTGGACCTTTTCCTCCTGGTGAGCCCTCCGTGCACAGGGGTGTGGTCTCACCTCACAGGGGGACAGTCACGTTCACACACAGCACAGCCACACAGATAAGCACATGCACGGCACTGGAAGTAAAGGCACAGCTTCCGCACCCCCAGCGTGTGCCACAAGCCAGAGGTGCATCTGAGTGCTGTCGGTGCGAGGCCCATGCGGACCCTCCCAGGAGCTCCCCCTGCCTGTCCATAGAGAGTCTGTCACTTGGTACCCCTGGTGTCACAGAAACTTTGCTTAAAGCCTCAAACCCTCCACATGCTGTATGTCTGAGGCCCACTGCATACTCTCAGCTTTAGCCAGGACTCCTGGCTCGTTTTCTTTAAAAAATTTTTTTCAAATAAATAATAGATTCCCATGGTCTTAGCCTCAAAAGCTTGTCTGTACAGTGAAAAACTTACTTTCTGTCAATAATGCTTCCTTTCAGAAATATTCTGGGGTTGTAGGGACACAGTGACATACACATACGTACTTGTATTTTCTGTTTTTTTATTTTTTATTTTTAGAGGGGAAGGGAGGCAGAAAAAGAGGGAGAGAAACATCAATTTGTGGTTGCCTCTCACATGCCCCCTACTGGGGACCTGGCCTGCAACGCAGGCATGTGCCCTGACCAGGAATTGAACCGGTGACCCTTTGGTTCACAGGCCGGCATTCAATCCACTGAGTCACACCAGCCAGGGCTCTTTTTTTTTTTTAACTATATCTTGTAATGAGAGAGCACTGTTGGTTTTTCCTCTGTTCAGTGTCACGTGATACAGGGCAGTTCACACCTGTCTTGCATCTTAGAGCTTGTTTGCAGTGCGTGAAGGGCTCTCTTTCCTCTCAGGTTGTGGCATGTACAGTGACTGTCCGTCTTGTGCTGCTGAATAGTGTCACCGGGAATAGCTCATCTGTGCTTTATCTGCACAGGTGTGAGGATGAGCGAATGGGAAAGTTCTAGAAATTGGATTTGTTTCTAGGGTAGATGCCCACGAAACTGATGATATCGTGTCCTTTAGAAAAACTGTAAAAATTAATATCCTACAACTAGTGAGGGATGACCCCCTCTCTTCACTCCTTCCTGCCCAGTATGTTGCAGATTTTTTTATTTTTATCTGGTGGGTGAAGAATATTTTGGTATAATTTTATTCTGAATTTTTCTCCCTGTGAGTGAGCTGTACATCTCCTGTGTCTTGCTGGCTCTGTTTCTGAGATGTGGCAGTTCCTGTTACCTTAACTCCAACCCAGGGTGACCGGGTCAGGCTCCCTCTGGTCAGCTCAGCCATCACTGACAGACACCCCACCTCGCTGAACTGCCAGCTCCCTAACCAGACCCACGGTCTGTGGTGGCCAGTGCAGGGCGCACATGCCGTGACAGCTTCGGGCATGCACGCCACAGATGAGGAAAGCTTAGCGTCCACTGGATTGTGTGCTGAAAACGGTCCGTTGTGAAGCTCTCAGCCAGTATTCTCTGAAGGGCCCAGCTTGGCAGAGAATCTGAGATCGAGGTTATGATATCCACAGGAAGCTGGGGGGCCTTCTACCCAGAGGGGCAAGTGTTTTGTGCTTCTTACTGGACAAAGCTGAAGTTGCATCCTGGAGGCTGCATGTGTTTTGCTGATGGTGTGGCTGTAGCCAGTGACTCCTAGGCTTACTCTGTCATCCTCATGTCTGTGGCAGAAAGGACTACTCCTCTTGCGTACAATTTACACATTAAAATTAAAGCGATTGGAATGATCTACTGAAGCCACAATTGTGAAATTTGACATTTTGCTCTAACATGAAAAGTCACGATTCATTTTAGGGAAAATGACTGCCTGGCTCGTCACCTCCCTGTCACACTCGTAGCTTTGTTCCTGATGCTGTTTCTTTTCATTTATGTTTCCGTTGTATTCATTTCTCTCTCTGTCTCCGTCTCCATGTATGTCCCTTTCTGTAACTGTCTCCCTGTCCTTCCCTCTTACATTTCCTGCACTCCGTGTTCCACGTTCAGCCATCATGTGCTCCGTGAAGCCAGACGGGATCCCTCAGCTGTGCAGAACGGATGAAATCGGGGAGCTCTGCGTGTGCGCGATTGCTACAGGCACGTCCTATTACGGCCTCTCCGGCATGACCAAGAACACCTTCGAGGTAGGTCTGGGAGGTGAGCGCCATTGCCAGACATGAAAGATAAAATGGCAGTTCCTATAATCATTAAAGTCTCCTGCCATTTTTATAGTTTTCAATAAATTGAGCTTATATTGTTTTCACTTTGTAACCAGTGTTAAAAAGGGCAAATAACAGCTTCTTTAAAATGGGCCTTTTCAATATATTGCTGTTCTCACCTTGCCTGTTTGTTAAGAGCACCAGGGACAGTGGATAGATGGAGCAACATGAGCATCCGGGCACGGGCTCGCTGGTGGGGAAGCCCAGAGCCCCCTTTCAATCTAGGCCACACGTGGCCAGGCAGGAACAAGTGTGCACACTGTCTCCACAGCATGAACAGGCAGGTGTGTGTGGTGTGTGTGTGGTGGTTATATGGTACTGTGTGTGCACATGCATGTGTGATGTGTGCAGTATTTGCACACACATGTGTTAGCACATGTCCACACACAGGTGGCCCTGTGAGTGAGAGGTTGAAGGATACACTCAGCATTCCGGGAGCTCAGCTGCTCCTTCGTGTTCTCAGAGTCCCTGCCCTTGGCCATGTGGTGCCTGACCCCAGGAGGGGAGCCCTTTTGATGAACTTACACACGGGAAGCCTGAGTTGTTTGGGGATGAGTTCCTTTATGTTCAGGACCATGGTTGTTGAATGTAGATGCACGTTTTCAAGACACATCTAAATAAAATCCCGATCTCCTTCTCTATGCGATTCACCTGCCAGGTTTGAGGAAAACAGGCGTAGAGTCTGAATACATGATTTGCTTCATTCATATCTTTTTTTAAGTGTAGTTCCAATAAGGAAAAACATTTTAATGAATAGGGCTCATTTCACAACTAAAAGGTGTTATTTAAAATGCACCTTGATTCTCCATTTATCACGTTGATCCTATGGCTTTATAAGCAGAATTAATTAGTGTTTATTAGACCATTGTCATGGCCTCTGCATATCACCTCTTCAGAGGCTTAGAAGTGTGGAGAGGAACCTGTGAGGGGCTCTGTGCATAGACTAGTGGGGCCAAATTGTGAGGTGCTGGGTCGGGGGAGGTGCCTTCTAGGTCCGTGGTGTCTGCCGGCAGCAGCTGCCTGGGCTGGCTTCCTCAGCCAGGTTTGAGTTAGGAGACATAGTGGAGAGGAGCAGTCCCAGTGGGCTCCAAGGGGGAGGGTGGAAGACAGGCATCACTGGGCACTCACAGCTCATGCTTCCCCAGGTATTCCCTGTGACGAGTTCAGGGGCCCCGGTCAGCGAGTACCCCTTCGTGAGGACAGGTCTACTGGGCTTCGTTGGCCCCGGAGGGCTCGTCTTCGTGGTGGGCAAGATGGATGGGCTCATGGTGGTCAGTGGACGCAGACATAACGCCGACGACATCGTAGCCACAGCACTGGCCGTGGAGCCCATGAAGTTTGTCTACAGGGGAAGGTGAGTGCATTCTGTGACTTAAGCACACAGTTTTCTGTGGATTACGCTTTTTATATAAAGTTGCATAGATTCCTTAAACTGATGGGACTCAGTTTACTTCTATGTAAAATGAAGCAACTGGACTCACCTTTGTGATTCCATCTAGTTCTGAATGTCCAATTTTATAGAAATTTCCTGAGCTCATAAGTATATATTCATTAATTTTCCAAGTTAAATAAAAACATTTGAGAAATTTATTTTTAATATAAAAACAATTCAAAGAGTCAAATATTCATCTTGGAGCAGGTCCTTTCAAAAGATAACAGATGAGCACCCAATTTGCACAGACAGCTGGCTCTCACAGCTTCCCTCCCCCTGACTGTGCCCCTGCCTTGTTTGGAGCGGGGTGAATATTAGTGACCATAGCCCCTGCATCTTCTGCTCATTTGAAGAAAGCCATGAGCCGCTTTAGAACCTTGAGTTGCAAACTAACAAAGAGGGAGAGAGAGGTAACTTGGATGAGGCATTTCCACCTTTGAATTATCCATAAACTACAGCCTCAATGGAAAGCACTGGATGTCCAAGTCTCCACAATCCCGGGCTTACATGGGAGGCTGGCATATCTAGTACAAAGCTGTTACTTCACAAATGCAAAACGTCTCCTCCTCTGGAGGATATTGCTCCACAGGTGCAAACTCAAGATGTGAATGGAGTGGCTTTCCAAATTTCAGCCGTCCTGGTAGTTGCATCGGCCTCCTCCCGTGGGGGCTGAGAGGCAGGGCAGTTGTCATCAAGCCTGCAGGCAGCCTCAGGAGGGGTGCAGGCGATTCTGCCTCGCAGCTGCGTTAGGCTCGACCTCTCGGAGCTGTGCTTACTAAGAAAAGTGCACACGATTCTGTTGCTATGGCCAGTCCTTGGCGCTGCGATCCCCTGAACCTACAACCAGTGGCTGTGAAGCTCCTTGTTGCAGACTGGTCCTCCTGCAAGCATCTCCAGCGTATGCTCACTGTGCCTTCCCTCTGTCCCTGCAGAATAGCTGTGTTCTCGGTGACCGTCCTGCACGACGAGAGGATAGTGATTGTGGCTGAGCAGCGGCCCGACTCCACGGAGGAGGACAGCTTCCAGTGGATGAGCCGGGTGCTCCAGGTAGCCCCTTTCCTGCCCTGGAGCTCCACCCTTCCCCCAAGATGGCTCAAGGCAGCTGGGTAGCATTTATTAGGGTGGGACCAACCCTCATCAACTGTACTTCTGTCCCTGATTGTCACTTCATTTGATCAGAAATTGCATCAACCCCGAAACTTAGATTTGCATTCCAGGAAAGTAGCTGTTAGACCGAGGCCAGTGATCAGGGGTCTGTGAAACTAGCTCCTGCTTGCTGTTCATGTGGGAAGCAAGCGTAGATCTTGAGAGTGTATTCTCTTTTCTCCAAACTTCCTTCCTTAGTGTGCGTGGTATCCCACAATTCCTCTGTGATGGTTCAGCCTGATGAGGCTTGGCAAGGCAGCCCCCCTCTTCCCTTGGCACCTTCCCACAGGCCGCACCGCTGTGCTGCTCATGCTCCCTGTGCTGTGAACGGTATTTTGCACGGTCTGCACATGTGCTTGATGTCTCTTCACAGCACCTGTTCTAACACAGTCCCCTCCTGTGACTTCCAGGCGATCGACAGCATCCATCAAGTTGGGGTTTATTGTTTGGCCTTGGTTCCTGCAAACACCCTCCCCAAAACCCCACTTGGTGGGATCCATTTGTCAGAAACAAAGCAGCTTTTTCTGGAGGGCTCGCTTCACCCCTGCAATGTCCTGATGTGCCCTCACACGTGTGTCACAAACCTGCCTAAACCTCGACAAAAACAGCCAGGTATGTCCACGGCCGAGAGGGTTTGTGCAGAGTCTCGGGTGGGCCTCTGCAGCCCGTGTTGGTGCCACACTCACTGGGCCTCATGAATGGAAGCAGTTCTCAGCCCTTCTTCCCCACTCTGAGTCCTCGCTCCCAGAGGAGTGCAGCTGCTCACCATCAGCCGTGTTTTCTACCAGAGGGTGGATGAACACGGGGCTCTGCCGGGCCAGCGGACTCACTCAGAGCAGGCCTGTGCAGAACATCTGGAGGGAAGGAGGTGCCAGTGTCCTGACCCTACTTAATTGGGAGTCAGAACTCCATCTGCTGGTGGCCTTGGTGAGGCACAGAGCCTCTCAGGGTCACAGTTTCCTTGTACACAAACAGGAATAATGCTTCCTTACATGTTTCGTGAGTTAATTTAGGGGTCAAAGTTGCTAGCACGTGGGAAAGCTCTTTGAAGCCTGTGAAGAGTTCTGCAAACCTGTTGGCGAAGTCCTGAGAGTGAGCATCTGCCTGGTGCTCCGCAACCGAGACACATGATTATTTGTCATCTGACTTGCTCCTCTGGGAAACAAAATCGATCGTGCTCTTCAGGGTTGCAGTTATTAGTGAAAGGGAGTTTATCTCAAGCGTGCATCATGAGGAAGCAGATCTGTCGGCGTAGTGGGAAGGTCCCAGCCTCCAGGCTGGGAAATGCACACAGACATCAGAGAACGAGAGCTCTGGCTGGGCTGATGGGGCGTGGAGCGTGTTGCGCATACTAACTGCATCTCTCAGGGCACCAGGAGGTGGCGCTCTCCTGTCTCCTTTCACACATGAGGAAAATGCACCACCCACAGCTGCGGGGCTGGAGTGTGCTGGAGACAGACCTAGACCCAGTGGCCATCTGCTCCACCCTGTAGAGTGGCCGTGGGGGCAGAGTACATGGTGAGGCAGCTTCAGGTAGTAGGGTCATCACAGGGCACACACCCTATGGTAAATGTAGGGGCCATCTGCCCTTGAGGCTCACTCCTTGAGCGAGAGACTGGATGAGGTGGCTGCAACAGGTGCTCCTCTTGGTCACTGTGAGGTCACAGTTGCCAGGGGAGAAAAAGTGGTTTTCTCACGAGTTGAGAGAGGTGAGAACTTGAATCCAGGTCTGTGACTCTGTCCCTCTGTCCCGTATGGTTACTGTCCCTACAGCACAGACATGTCCGTGTAGCAGTCAGGATGCCGCCTCCACATCGTAGTATTCTCTCCTGGTACGAGGTAATTCTCTTCAACGGCCTGGAAAGTCAGCTTTTCGCTTTCCAAGCCCATTGGGTTTGTGGTCATCACTGTTCTGCTGTTTTTGTTCCACTTCCATCTTGTTAACTATTTTCTTGTGTTCTAGATTTCCTTAACTGATACTCCTCCCCGTTTTCTCCCTCTCCTTTTCCTTTTTTCTCTCGATCCCTGATTTATAAGATTACTGTAGCAAAATGTAGAGTGGCGCTGACCGAAGTGTTCATTCTTTAAATTCTGTGGGCGCCCTGGCTTCAAGTGGGGGCCTCTGAAAACACAAAGCATCGCCCTTCGCCCTTTGGGGAGCACAGCCACAGGATGGCAAGTCACTCTTTTGTCTCCTGTTGCCTCAGGGCAGGGACTGCAGTGGGGACTCTCTGTCTGGCCATGGTTGTTTTGCATGTGGGGGGAGTCAGGACTCCCCAGGGTCCTCGTGCACTTTGAGGTGACTGACGCATCTCTGTCCTGCTCACCTTCACTCATCATCAGACGTCCTCGACCTAGTGTCCCCCGGTGCACAGGTATGGAGCACATCATGGAGTCCTGCAGGTCAGCAGTGTGACAGCAGAATTCAGGACAGATATCTGTGGAAGGGGATGAGTTGCGAATGCGTATGATTCCAGAGGGACAGGGTACAGCTCACCTGCCAGATGTCAAAGAACCCGAAAGGAGAAATGTGGCCAAGGGGAAAGACCAGGGTGCTCTGCAGTGAGAGTCGTGGGGAGGGCCTTCTTCCTCGAGGGGGACTGAAGGAAAGGTGACTAGGGAGATTCGGGGCGGCTTCAACACTGCAGTGTGGTGCATGGAGCTTATTGATGTTTTCTGTCCCATCTCTTCTCCTTCAGTATTGAGAAGTTATTAATTCTGTGTCTTCAAAAAGTTCTTTTTAAACAAACATGAAATGGCAGCTGCGAGGTGCCAGTTGTTGTCCCTATCTTAATTGATGTCCTGTGATGTCCCTTAGGTGACATTTCGCTGAGGACTCAGTTTCCATGAATGCAGGGAGGGAAATGGATAAGGTAATTTCTACAGCCTCCTTGGAATAAACATTTATGACTCCAAATAAGTGCCCGGCAGCCAAAGAGAACATTTTGTGAGGCCATTTATTCATAACGGTTCTGCTAGATGCTTGAAACAGAGCCCCTAAAGTTTAAATCATCTGTAGACACCCCAATTGCCTTTTAACTGAATGAATGTATGTTTACTCAGCTAACAACGCTGTTACTCTGAGAGTTTCTTAATTGAGCACAAAGCTGTTAAAAAACCTTTAACCCATCAGTTGGGCTAGCAACAAAACTGTAAAAGCATTTCCCAGTTTTAATGCTCCCTCAATGTACTCTATCAGCGCAGCCAGAGGGGACCTGAGGAATGTGCACAAGAGCACAGCCCCTCCGGGAGGGGAAATGCTGCATCACATACACTTGCCTCTGGCCCAAACCAGTCAAGCATTGGAGGGCGGGAATTCAACAACCCTGAGATGCAGTTGCTGGCTTGTGCATTTGTGAATCTGTGAATGGGAGCATGGGAAGAGACAGCAAAGGTGAACTTAATACATAGTTTGGGTTCACCTCAACCCTATATTTTCACATTCTGAGGGGTGAGGGCCACAGGTGTCTTCTGCATAATATCCCCTTAAGTCAACAAGGGGGAGAGCCTCCCTTCTCTACAAGGATGGATTTTGTGAATAAAAGCAGCAGGAAAGCTGCCTGTCTTCCAGCAACATTAGGGACATACAAAGTCTTAAGACTGTGTGGGGAGAGAGACACGTAAGATCCAAGCATTGCAGCCAGAGAATGCCGGCAGAAATACCTTCTTAGTGAGGCGAGACTGGATTCAGAGACAGAAACACAAAATGAGCCACCTTGAAAATGTAATACCCCTCAAAACAGTGCTGCTCCTACCATAGTTTTGATTCTTTAAAAAAAAATTATGGGGAAGCCTTCAAACCAGGTTAGGCCAGCTTCTGAGCTGGCTTTGAAGAATACTCCTGCCCAGACTCGGCAGAGCAGGAGAATGTCGGAGGCCTTGTGGCGGGCCCTCAAGGTCGGGCACCAGTGACTGAAAGCTATAGACGAGGGCGTCTGTCTCTGGGCAGCAGCCACCTCACTGCAACCTCACAGCAGCGTGATTGCTCTCAACACGCACCACATTGCCCAATTTTGTTTCCTAGTTTCTTTCTGGAGAGCTAAGAAAAGAAAGTTGGTCAGCCCCAAACCACTGCAAATGAAAATTCAAACACGACTTAGCTGAGTATACAGGTCGTGCTCCATGACTGCGTGGAGACCAGCATCGAGGCTCCTCCAGATGGCTGAACCCAAAGGCACCCGTGCGGAAACCTGTGCCGCGGGCCGTTCTGCACAGTGCAGCCCTGCCTTGAGGTGCCCTGCGGTCCCCCGCACAGCTGTGGGAAGATGACTGTCTGATGGCAAACCAAATTCTGGACAGCTACGTGTCTGTAGAGAAGAGTGGGTGGCCTGTTCCCACTTGGACAGTCACCTAAAAGATACTAGGTGCCCTGACTGGCATGGCTCAGCGGGTTGGGCGTCATCCAGCAAACCAAAAGGTCTCCGGTTCCATTCTGGGTCAGGGCACATGCCTGTGAGAGGCAACCCATTGATGTTTCTCTCACACATCAGTGTTTCCTTCTCTTTCTCCCTCCCTTACCCTCTCTCTAAAAATAAATAAAACATTTAAAAAAAAATACTAGGTGCTCACCTGCTGCATTCCTCATTATTCCAGTGAAAGCCAAGGTGACTGCTGGGGTGGCTGTCACGGCACCTGCGCACGTGATTGGCCATGTTTAGCGGCATCACACCCCTCAGCCTAACCCTGAAAACCTGAGTCTGAACTGCAGGCAGACAGCTCTCCACATGCAGAAACGACGCAGCACACAGGCTGCCTTCTCAGCCTGTGACGTGGCCTTCATTGAAAACTTAGAGAGATTAGGACTCAGCAGTGGCCTTCAGCTCTTATTTTATCAAACTGAGGATTGATCACTGTCATCTTTGTCACTTCAAACTGCGTTTTCTTGGTGAACATCTCCCACCCTCTTTCCTCTGCTTCCTCTCCTCGTTTTTCCTCCTGCACCTCTGCCTCACACTCATGCACTCACACGTGCTCGCACACACACTCAACGTACTCCCTCATACACATGCACATCCGTGCACACACTTACACTGGCACGTTCTCGCGGAACTCCTAACATTTTCCTGTAAAGTGCATATGTAAGGGTGTGTAACACATTCACACTAAGTGTGCGTGTATTTACATCAAGACACACACACTTAAAAGAAAATGTGAATGGTAATATTTCCAGAAAACCGAGGTTATCCAGGGTTTCTTGAGGTCAGATTTTGAAAGCGTTAGTGGTCCAGCTCCACGAAACTTCTTTTGATCATTAAAGAAGAAAGGAAAGCTGCCAGAATAGATTGTTTCTGCATTTCTCTTTTGAAAAGTGTCATAAAATGTGAAAAGAACATGGCAATCGGGTTGGTAATGGGCATAAAGGGAACGTGGACTCTACTGGAACCTTTGGGTTTATTCCACGTTTCTGGGGGCCTGGCAGAGAACCCAAACCTTCTAGTCAATGAAATACCCACGTGAGTGACTATGCTGCATCCTTCTCCAGTATTACTCCCTAAATGTATCCCGAGAGGTATTTACAAAAAAATGTTTGTTTGTGGCCAATTCTCAGTGATGTATAATAGCACCAGGAAACCAGACTCACATAATCCATGAGGCTTTCATTACTTAGCAGTGAAATACGTCATGTTTTAAATTCCACATTTGTCTTGTGCTGTATTTTTTTTGTGATCACTGATGTGAGAAGATCTCAGCACCCCCCTAACCGGAAAACAGGGCTGGAGTGGCACTGGGGGAATTGGGTGTGCGCGTTATTTCTGTGAATCCTTCACTGAAGCCTGTAGATGCCATTATGATCATCGTAGTGAGCTCACTGAAATTCTGTTTTAATGACATTTTTTTCAAAGTCATGTCTTTGAAAGGATTTCTGCAGAGTAAGCTCTTTAGCAGGGTGAGATGTCACGTTTTTGTGAACTTCACGTATGTTTCCCTCACACGTGTACCACCATTTTCTTTCCAGAAATCGGCCCTGCCTCTGTGATGGTGGGGAACCTGGTGTCTGGGAAGAGGATCGCGCAGGCCAGTGGCAGAGACCTCGGTCAGATAGAAGACAATGACCAGGCCCGAAAGGTGAGAGCAGAGGGCCAGCCTTCGCGGGGCCCCCACCCATGACCCTGATGCTGAACTACAGGGGCACTGGCACCCACTTCCTGCCCTGCCAGCCCAGCATCTTCCACTGATCCCCGTCTTTGGTGACCTTTGCTTCCTACCCGCCCTGTCAGTTCTGCAACAGACACCCATATAATTTTTAAGGGAATGTACTTATTAGGGGATGCAGTGTTGTGTAACGCGTCACAACAGCACAGAAAGGTGGATGGCACAGTCTCACAACTGGCAGGCCCGGGATCAGTGTCTGGACGGCCCTGTCTAGTCCTAGTCCCCTACCACCTCTTCCTAGTTTCCTGCCAGCCCTGACGGGGCACCAGACTGCCTCTCAGTGACCTTGTAGCAAAGCTTCAGTCCTTTGGTTGCACAAATGCAAGAAAACATCAGCTCAAAACCAGGTTTGGGAGCCAGACGTTAAAGTGGCCTTAAGAATGTAGAAGTCCTCGGCCCCCCTCCACCACAGATGCCTTATGATTTGTCACATGTGGCTGCAAGTCCCTTTATGACCATTCAGCCTTGAGAGCTCCTACAAGTCACCAAAAGGTGGTCCCACCCCATACAGCTACCAGGAATTGTGACAAAATCAACCATCTGAAATATTGCAAATTGGGTAACATTAGTGATATGTTCATCGGAAGCAGCGGTCATGTTACCCGCCTCCCGGTACATCTCAGCTAATGACATGGACTAAGGGAGTGCATGGTGCTTCCTGGGTCCTGGCGTGAGAGAGGCTGACCTTTTCACTAGGACTGAGTCCGTGTGATACACACAGTGCCTGGGACTTGCGGTGCCTTTGAATGATATCAGGGCTGGCCATTCTAAACAACACATGTAAGAGAGCCCATGTTACAACAGGACAGAGCAGACTGCCTTTGCAACCCAGACATTGCATGGTATCTTCTAGAAGCCCCAGGAGAGGGTATTTGTGTGTGTGTCAGCTGTTCCATCAGGGGGAATGAGGATGCACTTCTCTCATCTTGAGCAGATTTCAAAAAACTTCTCCAGGGGTCACACCTGAACAATGATCACCTGTGTGTTCTGCTGTCGACTGCATCTGTCAGGGTGTCCTCCTTCCCCTGTGGAGGTGCACCCTAAGAGCACTCAGACAGACTAGACCCATTTAAATGTTGCAATGAGCCCCCCAAACCAGGTCTAATGTCTGTGCTTTGTTCCAGTTCCTGTTCCTCTCGGAAGTCCTGCAGTGGAGGGCTCAGACCACCCCTGACCACGTCCTCTATACGCTGCTCAACTGCAGGGTGAGGCTGCTGACTCACACTTGCTCCCCGGGGAGCCCCCCACACCTTCTGCTATTTATCAGATTCCTTTCCCCATCCTCTCCTTTCAGTCTTACTTGAATTCCTTCTAGTTATTTATGTGTTGCTATTTTGGCTTGAGACTTTTTCACTTAAGGATTGTTTTTAAATATAAGGGTTTACACATCTGTCCATGTGTGTATATATATATATATATATATATATATATATATATATATATATATACACACACACACACATATTTTAGCAGTTTTTTTGTAATATTTCCTCCCAAAATAAGTAATGAATGATTTCTGCCACCAAGAATAAGTACAGATTTATGTTTATGGCATATCTGTCTCTATTTTTACTACTGAACTATTTTTTTGTAAGTAAGTTATATTTTAATTACAGATGTTCATTCTTAGGAATGAAAACCATTTCTATTTTATAATTAGAATAAAGTATATTAAAGTATAATTA
>VMDR010006423.1:0-45595 GCA_007922815.1 Macrotus californicus | reverse complement strand
TGGGAGGAAAGCTCACAGCAAGGTAGTGACTACTTTTCTTGCAAACCTTAACATAATCTCATATGTGTATGAAGTGAGTGTTCAAACTCCTCAAAGATCCCCTCGCAAGAAGGAGGAGTGAAGGAGGTAAAGACACCGTGCGATACTCAAGGACGAGTGCTGGCCAAGTGGCTGAACCTGCCTGGACTGAACTTTTCCCATTAACGTTTACGCAAAGGGGTTGTTAGGGAGAGCTCTTTCCTCCCTTCTCTCCCCTTGTGAAATGAACTGACTTGCTCGGAAGTCATTTTCTCTTGGGCCAAGGGACTCTCTTTTTCTTTGGTTATAGGATGTGCCGTCTTTTGTTTTAGAGAGGGATAGGGCTTCTCACATCTGTTGTGGGTTGCACTAAGGGGACTGAAGACTTCACATACCTGTAATTGAAAATACAAAGAAAATCTTTTGTGTTAGAGATCGTACAAGAAAGGTGAGGCAAGCTCAGAAATGGGTGTAGAGGGGACAAGAGGATATTCTGTGGTCCTCATTCTAACTTCTGACTCCTAATCCCTGTCATTGGAGCAGTGACAGCACAATCCAGGACCAGGAAGTAAGTAACCTGCTGCCCGCAGACTGTGAGTCCATTCATTGGAACAAATGTAGCTTAACCACCTACAGACAGCCTTCACTTCCCGGGGCTTATGTTGGATTCTGTGAAGATTCTTACTGTTGATATCACTACCATTATATTTTAAATGCTGATGCTTTTCTTTCCTGAAACAGCAGTGACCCAACACCATGTGTGCGGAAAAAGGTAAACAATACGTGTCTCTGAGAAAAGAATAGAAACAGAGGTGGAAACGAGGGCAATAAAATCTTGCCCCTGCAGTACCTTTGCAAATACTGAGAATCATAAAGAGCTGGGAATTCAGATGAGGGTCAGTTAAGAAAGTGGTCCTCTTGGACCCTGAGAAGTCAGTGAACAGACACTCAGGAAGTGCACAATGGAGTGGCCCAGAGCCTGAGCTTTGGAGACAGACAGACCAGAGGGTTTGGATCTGAGTATGGCTGGTATTGGTCAGATTATTTACTGTCTCCGAGCTTTAGTTTTTGTCTCTGCGAGAAAGGAGTAAAAACACTATCAGCTTTGGAGAATTAAATAAGAGAAAGGTGCCAGGTCTTGCAGTGCCTGGCCACGATCACTCAGCGAATATCAGCCGCGAGGAGGCAGATGATCGCGGTGACTTATTAAGCTCAGGCTGGGGCCTAGGCCCTGTGTGGGCACTTAGATGCATATGGCATGGTGTGTCAGTGTAGAATCTAGCAGTGAAGAAAAGGTCCAGACACAAGTGAATTAAATAATGCACTGAACAAAACAACAATGTGACCTGAGTACAGAGCTACGACAAGGAAATAACTGGTTCAGTGACAGTTGAGAAGTGTGGGTAACAAGATCTTCTGCTGAGAGGCCAGGAGGGCCACTGGCCAGAACCTCACAGTCACAGGGGCCTAACATTTACACTTTGGGCACTTCCAAAGGAGGATTGGAAGAATGATTTCATCACACAGCTTTGAACTTGAATCTAAACCACACCGAGTATGGTATACAACGAAATGACACCATTTAAACAATTTCGTGATTATCTTATGAATAGTATAACTATTTGGTTTTGTGTGTGTATGTGTAAATTTATTAAATTAATGACCAAACACCCAGTGCAATTTTACTTCATTTTGGCATGTCATCTTAGGAGAGAGGCAAGGGCCTCTCTCCTTTGCTGCGCCTGATGGGCCCTTATGGTAAGTTACCATAGGGACCTAGAGAGTGGGAGAGCTGGGTGGCCTGGAGGGATTGGGAAGGCTTCAAGTTAGGGGACAATGTAAGCAGACCTGGAGATTTCTGGCTGGGAAGGCCCTGAGGCTACATCTACACTATAGGACATGGCAAGGCCAGAGGAGTGGGACCGACACAATAAGATGACATACGTTCCTGTGGTGTGTTGACTGCACGCCATGTGCAGCTCTTATGGTGATCTTAGTCTCCGTTGAGATTTTCCTGAGGGGTGTTCAGTTTCAGGGTTTTGGCAGTGAATTGGTATATTTCTTGCCCTGGCTGGAATAACTCTTTGTGTGGCATATGAAAGCGGCAAGCCTTCTGCCTCATTCCAAGCCCTTAAGAATTTTAGTCATTAGGAAGAAATTCCCCAGTCCTTGAGCTAATTGGTGAGGAGTATCTGGTTCTGGCTAGTTTCCCAGTGATGCATGTAAATTCTGAAAAGTAGTCCCTTTTCTGAAAATCTTTCAAATGGGTCTGAGGGTGAATTCCTCGTTACTTTAAAATCATTTTTGGATGTTTTGTCATTTTGTTTTTTGTTTTATTTGATTTTGAGCAAGGCATATGTCTACACCAGCAGCTCAGTGTATGTTAAAGGTTGAATCATAGAGGAGACTGTGTTAAACAGTGAAATGATATCACCAGAAAGCTCTGTTAGTGCTGGGGCATTGTACTAGGGTGGGCAAGGCATCACGTGACGGAGTGCATTGCATGGTGTGGATTGTATCCATTCAGAGCAGGTGAGCGCTTTGAGAGCTCCTGATACCCAATAATTCTATGTCTAGCGGGTCTTTTCAGTGTCTGGAATATGTGCAGTCTCAAGTACACCCTCTTCCCTCGCTCCAGATCCTGTCTATGATTATCTCAAATGTTAACCAGGTATCTATCTACTGGGATGTGGCTCTGTTTGGATTTCTTCTTTAATCTGACCAACCTTGAAAGCCAAAGTGAACAGATGTCCTAACCTTTGTCCTCTCTGTGAAGTGCTAAAATCCAAAGAGGGGTTACAGAGGCTTAGAGTGGCTGGGATGTATTGTGGGTAAACGCATCAGTCTCCGGAACGGAGTTTATGTTTCTTCCCTCCAAAGCTGACTTTGGGGGTCCCTGGGACACTGATGGGGCACAGAGTTTGGGACTTGAAGGATAAATCCATCTTGGTACAGAGGATAAAGGGAGCAAATATTAATTTAACATCAGCTATGAGTTAAGCACTATGCTTGGTGCTCCATGCTTGGTTTTCCATGTTATCTCATTTAATATTTAGTAGGTAGTCTACCATGTGAGTAGCCTTCTTCTGTGAGCTCATTTTCAAAAACATTACGAATGCTCTACAATACTGAAGCTTTGATCTAGAATGTGCCTGAGGGCTTTCATCAGGATGATCTCTCTGCCAGTGGATTCTCTTAATGCTACAGATGTGTAGAAGTTGTGAACAACCTTCTGCATTGGAGAAATCCAAAGCAGGGCTCAAGAGATGGACATGAGAAGACTCACATTTGATGTTTCCAGTTAGCAAAGGCACAGCAGTGGCTGGGGTACGTGAGGCTGACCTCCATGAGTGCAACAAACTTTTCCAGACTGGGAAGCTTTTTTAAGTTGTAAGTTGACCTGGCCCGCAGCTTCCTAAGATTTTCTAAGCCGTAGCTAGGCAATGAATGGATACTGGTTCTTGAAATATCTCTGTAGGGAGAAAAAGTAAACATAATCTGATTACCATGGGCCTAAAATTTTCTGCTCCATTAGCAGGCAAAATAGCAGGCACAGTAGTGATCCTTTTACATGGGTGAGGAGACTTTTACATAGGGAGACTCTAATTCATCCAACACACCTTGGTCAGATCAATATTTGGCTGAGAGGACATTAGATTCAGTAGGAGTGCTGTATTAAGTGGTAGGAGACTTAGATAACAGGCCATTTTGAATCCTGGATATACTCACAGCCTGGCTGATCTGGGACTTAAAAGTAGTCCTCTCCCCTTCTATAGTCTATAGAATAGACACCCACAAATTGTCTAGGAGCGAGGGACTTAGACCATTTCCTATCTAATATAAAACTAGCTATAAAAATATTTCTGATTAGCTGGGGTGGAATCTGTGGCCAAATTTCAGAAAAGGGTGAGAGGAGAACACACGACAAGGGAAAGAGGAGTCTGCTGGGTAGTAGAGACACCCTCAGCACAGAGTCAAAGTGGCAACATGGAATATGAGCATAGCATCCATAGCCAGACTTGCCTGCATATGTGCCCTGCCCCCTACCTCTTAGATTTGTGACTTTGCTCAAATTACATCACTTTTCCATGTCAAAATTTTCTAAGCTATATAATAGGAATGATAATAATCAGAGGGTTGTTGTGGGAATTAAATGAGTTAGAATACATATGGAACTTCCTGCCTAAAGACAGCACGTGACTGGCAGCTATTATCCATAAACTCCTCTCTCTCTCTTTCTCTCTCACACACACAGTGGTTCTTGCTTTGTAGGAGAGTGTCTGCCTGGTACACCGGCAGATGTCTACATGGGAGCCAGCACAAATGGGTAGTTTAACCTGGTCCCTGTCCCTGGGGGGCTCTGAAGTCCTATCCTTTCTGGCACCGACAACAGCGACATGGGTGCTTATCTGGCAGCACTGTTGGCAGCTGCAGCCCTCAAAACAACCAAGACCAGCTGGTGGGAACAAGGAGATTTAAATGGCATCAGCTTAGACCTTTTGGGGCAGCAGGTTGGCTGTGAACGAACGCTTCTAATGGGGGTAGTAGCAAGCAATGACCTGGGTGGGTTCATTTTAGCACCCTGGGAGATACTTGGGGAAGGAGAATCTTTTAATGTCTACATTTCCTATAAGTCAAAGCAGTGGGCACCAAGAGCAATGAAACTTGGGGGTGTGAGTACATATTTGCTGCCCCATATATTCTCACAGATCATGTCATTCATTCTCTTGCTAAAAAATTTATAATGCTTCCTATTGTCTAGTGAAATCCACCCCTAACTGCTGTTTTATTTGGCACTTCCCTTTCCCAATCAAACTTCTTATACTGAGTTGTCCATACTTGATGCCATTATTTCCTGATCTCACAGTCCAACCCAGTTTCTGCTCAATCCCTAGAGAAACAATACTCACTAAAGTCATATCTTAGTTTTAATCTTCTTGATTTCTCAATTATATTTAACATGTAAAACACACCTCCTTTCTGAGACACTCTTGGCATTGCATTCTCTTAAATTTCTTCTGAGATCTTCTTTGACTTCTTTCTGATTTTTTCTTTTAAATGTTGGAGTTTCTCCAAATTTGGGCCTCCTTCTGACTGTATATGTTCTTCCCAGGTGATTTTACTGACCTTGGTTTCAGAGATCAGGTATATGCTGATGACTTCTAAATGTGTATCTCAGTTCAGATCCTCCTTCCAAACCCCAGGCCCAGATAATCAGTTGCCCATCAGACCCCACCATTTTGATAACTTGCAAGTATTGAAGCGGAATTTATCATCTTCCTTATAAATGTATTTCTGCTTTTGTTTTTCCTATTTCAGCAAATGACCCCTATATTTTCCCCTGTTGTTCAAGATAGAAACCTGGGGGTCATCCTTGACTTCTTCCTTACTTAGAATCAGTCTTCTGTCTTCACAAGCCTAACTTTTATGTCTGTTTCAAATCAGTTCACTCCTCTATCCCAGCTTTAGTCTAGTTGGCCATAATCTCTGCCCAGACTAAGACAATAGTCTCATAACTGTTATTCTCATGGCCATTCTATCACTCAGGGTTCTCTAGAAGCAGAACCAATAGGATATATAGAGACATAAGAGGAGATTTATCATGAGAATTGGTGCGCGTGATTATGGAGGCTGAGAAGTCCTGTGATATGCCGTCTAAAAGCTGGGAAACCAGGAAAGCTGGTGCTATAATCCCCTCTGAGTCCAAAGGCCTAAGAACCAGGGAAGCCACTGGCCTAAGTCCCAGAGTCTGAAGGTTCACGTACCAGGAGCTCTGATGTCTGAGGCCAGGAGAAGACAGGTGTCCCAGCTCAAGAAGAAAGCAAGCAAATTTGCTTTTCCTCTGCCTTTTTGTTCAATTTTAGTTCCTCAAATGATTGGATGTTGCCTACCCACATTGGGGAGGGTGAATCTTCTTTACTCAGTCTACTGTTTCAATTGCTAATCTCTTTTGGAAACACCCAGAAGCACCCAGAAATAATGTTTTCCCAGCTATGTAGGCATCCCACAACCCAGCAAAGTTGACACACAAAATTAACCATCACAACCATCTATCTCTCTCTCCAGTGCAATTTTTACACCGAAGATTGGGTGATATTTTAAAAATGCCAATCAGATTGTGACTTCCTGCTGAAAACTCTTCAATAAATCCCCATTGTCCTTCTGATGAAGTACAAAGCGCTGGATGTGATAGAGCAGTCATTTGCCTGTTTTCTCTCACATCCATTCTGAGCCCTAATCTGTGCTGTTCTGTATTGCAGAAGGAATGGTCTCTTCAGGTTCCACTTCCCAGGTACCACCTTGTCTGTCAGTTTTCAAGTGGTACTGATGGGAAATCGGAGGACGGAAGGAAGAGTAAAATTAGGGTACTTCTCATCCCTCCTCTGCCTCAGGCAACAACTCCTCTATGACTCCAGCGGTCACTGGACAGCTCTGCTGAGGATCCAGCTTCTACCAGTTGCTCCATCACTTATGTGACAGTAAGACTTCATCCTCACCTCTCAAGTCTTAGCATTCATACTGGTTATCTACCATCACTAATCTCTGGACTGCCAATCCCCTGCTTGATATTTAGGCAAATTTACATTTTCAGAGCTAATGATTACCTTTATGTAATACCTATGTATATTTCACTTAGTCCCTTTCTTGTTAGATGCCAAGCGGATCAAATTTGTCAATAATATTGTTGAAATACTTCTGTATGCTTCCTGATTTTTTGCTGTCTTGTTCTGTCTCTACTGAGAGAAGTACATTAGAATCTCAAACTATAATTTTGCATTTGTATATTACTACTTTTAGTTTTGTCAATTTTTTGTTTTATGTACTTTTGATGACAATTTTTTAGGTACAAATTTAGGACAAATTTAGAATTTTTATACTTTTCTGGTGGCTTTCTTTATATGTGGTAATTTTGTCTCTAACTCTTTGGAATTTCTTTTCTGATGGCCCCCCTGAATTTTGCCTCTAGGTTGCTTTTCTCTCTTGAACTCAACATGTATGTTCAGCTGCCTTCTTGTAATATTTATTGGGATGTGTAATAGGCAAGTCAAGCTTTGGATAGTAGAACTTGAGCTCCTGATTTTCCGTGACAACCTCCTCCACCTACAGCCTTTATAGTTGTTTGTGCAAAAATCTGAAGTCACACTTGACTCCTCTCTTTCTCTCTTGCCATATGTTAATCCTTAGCAAAATGTCTTGGCTTAACCTTCCACATATATCTGGAATTTAACTACTCTTCACAATGTTCATTGCTGACACCATGGGGTAAAAGTTCTGGTGTTTCAGGGTTTCTTTCCTAGTTCTCTCCTCTGTATTATAATTCTTCAGAGCTGGGGTCCCTGGAGATGAGAGTCTGATCCATGAACCTTTGCCCCTGCGATGAGTCTTCACTCTCTGCCGCTGATAGATCCAGCTTTCCTCACCTGCTCTCCACTTATTCTTGCTTCTCAACTTTCTTTTCTGCCTTAGAAAATCTCTCTTTCTCTCTTCAGATAATTGCTCCTCTGACCTGTTCTACAATTTACACTCACTCTGGTCTTTGTGACCAACTTCTGGTTCACTTGGCATTTGGGCTCCTCTTTTCTCCCCTCATAAATGGAAGGCTGCAATGCTTGCCTATTTTGTCTAAAACAGTTCAAGGCTCCCTCTAAGAAATGGGATGAAAGTATAAAAAATATTCCTCAGGAACAATTTAAATCAGGGCAATCATTACCTGCTATGAACATTTTCATATTTTATAAAAGCAAGCAATACAAAGCAGAAGTCTATTTTTCTTAGTTATGCCTTCTTCCCTTAAATGTGTAATGTAAAAAAACGCATTAATTGAAGATTTCCAAAAATAAACACATTTTTATATTCCCTGTAGGGTCAAATTTTTGCATTCTTCATGTAGAGGGTTTGTTTGCCCTTCCCCTGAGTCCAGGCTGCACTGTGATGTCTTTGGAATATAATCCAGTATGATGGAGTGTTTCTATATCATTTCTGGACCTTGCATTTAAGAGCACTGACAGCTTCCATACTGGTCTTACAGAGCCCTAAATTGCCATGGAACAATGCTGAATGCCCTGATACAGACATACTAGGAAAATGCTAAGCCATGTATAGAGGTCCTAGGGGATGAACTACTGTGTGTGTGGAGAGAGAGAAATATACCAAGGATCACAGATATACCACATATGTGAGTGAAGGGGACAACTAGGAAGTCGATCTCCCAGACCCAGCCAGCCAATATCACATGGATCATAGACAAGCTAGCCAAATTCTGAAACACAAAATTGTACGCAAAATATAATGATTTAAGCTATTAAATTTTAGGGTAGTTTTTATGCAGCAGTAGAGAACCAAAACAGACTCCCATTGAAGTCTCTGTGATTTCATCATCTCTATCATTGTTAACAGTTGTAGAAGTATTTTTCTGTGAAAGCCACGAAGGGTACACTAGCATTATGTTTGGATGCTTCCTGCTTCTCTCACCACTTACCATATTTTGCTTTATAAACTAGCTCTTTGCATTTGTGTTTTATCTTTACTTGATTACAGAGGGCTGGCTACTTGCATTCTGAACAGTGCCTTTCACATTGTAAGCACCCCAAAATTGTTGTTTTGTTTGAAGATAGACTGGGGAGTGACACTGAAGAATTGGGGAAGGCAATAGATAGAACACCCCAGCGACCTGTGATGTCTTCTGACCTCTAGCAATTACAAAGACTCTTGTACCTTATGTTATCTCTCCCATTTTTCATATTATTTGACTCTTCATGTATATTTGTTTTGCCTCCTCAGCCAGCTATCAGATGCTCTAAGAGCAGGGATTATTGATATTTTTGTGTTCTACATCATATCTGGCACATGGCTGGGCTCATGATATCTGCTTAGTAGAGAGTTGTCTGATTAGCAGAGATCCTCAGCATCATAATAAAAATGAGAGGCTGGAGCCAGACTTGCTGGTTAGCAATTCTAAAGGGAGACAGTACACAAGGTAGAGTGAGAGAGGAAATCTGGATTTAAAGGGAGCTCAGCAAAATGGTGTTTCTGCAGCAGAAAGTTACATGTGACAGAGTACCAAAGACACAAGGAAAGGAGCAAATTTGTGCAAAGTTTACAAGGAGAGAGATGTGTATCAGAGAATAAGGAGGCTAATGTGTTGGGTAGGTTGGCCTGAATGCAATCCAATGCCTTGGTGTTCGATTGGGAAGCCTGCTTGAAAAGCTTTGGTGCCTTTCTGTCTGCTCAGTGTTCTGGAGTCAGTTTGCATTTCTTTTTTGTTAAATCTTTTATTTATTTTTGTTTTTAGAGAGAGGAGAAGGTAGGGAGAGAGAGGAGAGAAAATATCCATGTGTGGTTCCCTCTCATGCACTCCCAACTGGGGACCTGGCCCGCAACCCAGGCATGTGCCCTGACTGGGAATTGAACCAGCGATCCTTTGGTTTGCAGGCCAGCACTCATTTCACTGAGCCACACCAGCCAGGGCTTAGTTTGCATTTCTGATTCCTACTCTTCACAGCTACAGAATATGTGAGCTGCTGTCATATGCACTAGGTGGCTTTGCTGCTGTGCGACTAAGGGTGTCCTGGCACCCAGATTTTCCCCTGCTAGATGTTAAAAGGAGAGAGTGGTTGGTAGAGAGAGATGCAGAGCCACTTAGAGTGTGGTAAAGCAAAAGTCTTCAGTAAAAGTGGTCCCTGGGTGGTAGGGAAATCAAAATGTTTGTAGAAGTGTTTACTTGAAGCTTACTCGATGCTTGCTGGAGTTAGCAAACATGGAATTTTTCAGGACTTTCAAATTTTAGACTGGCAGAAAAATGTTTCTCTGGTGTCTCAATGGATTAAAAAATATTCATAGAAATTTATGTCAGCAGTGACAAAGATAAGTGAATACTGTTCCATGTGGTTTGAGACTTAACCAATATACACATTCTCATCTTTGCTCTCTGTTCCCCTAAAACACAAATACACACACGCACACACACACATACCACAGGCAGTCTATTCCCTAGCTATGACCCTGCCACATGGCCTGGAAATCTAGTGTTAGATTTTAATTCCTTTGTAAAACACTTTTTGCTTTTATGATGCAAATATCCCTGGGGGAGTAACAATATGAGATATTATCAGTTTTTCACTTCTTCATGGAAGTAGATTATGATGACTAGAGGCTAAAGGTAGGCTTGGAGAGAGGCCCAGAACACAATGCATGGTAGTGAATGGTTTTCAGAAGGATTACACTGGGCAGCCATACTTTGAGGACGAAGGGAACCACAGGATAGGATTTGAGCCTTGTAAGCCAGGCAGCAGACTTTAGGATTTATATGAGCAGAAGAATGACCTGTTGAAAGCTCTGTTTTTGTAAGATCAATCCTGGGAACCTTGAGCCTGGCTCATAGTAGGTGCTCATAAATACTTGTTAAATGATGTGAAAGGAGATAGGATTGAAGCGGGGGTGGTGTGTGTGTGTGTGTGTGTGTGTGTGTGTGTGTGTGTGTGTGTGTGTGTGAAGGTTGTTGCAGAAATTTTGGCCTAAACTAAGAGAGCTCTCTTCCCCACACACTGTCACTTTGTCTGATAAAAGTCACTGTATTACATGACAAAGATTTATTGGGCACCTGCTCTCCTACTATAACTTCCTGTGACATTTTCTGCAGAGCTTACTGTTCTGGGCAGTAACATTTATCCCTCTACAGGAATGACATACTTTAGGGCAGGTATTATTTGTTTTTAAATCTCTCTATCCCATTTACCTAGTGAAGTATCAGACACATAACAAGTACTCCATCAACATCTACTAAATGTATACCATGTAAGATCTAATATGCCCAGTGAATAGTAAAGAATATTTGCTTTATTGTCAATGTTCCTAGGGCTGATGGGCTGGGCACAGGGCAGGGGAATTCGTGGGCTGGTGTTTTAAATCCTTTTCCTTCAGGCTGGTTTAATGACTGCAGTCTTTCTAAGATGTCACATTGGTTAACATTTCAGCACATGCTACGTTCTGGCAGTGACTGGTTTTGAGAATTTAAATCCTGAAATGCACCAATGGGAGACTTCATGGATGAGGGCTGGTGCTGAAGAGATTTAGTGATCCTAACTGTTTCAACATTGCTGGGATTCTTGATTTTGAGATACAAAGAGGGGAGGGAGGCAGCAGTCAGTGATAAGACGCTGAGTCAGGAGAGGTAGGAGTTAAAGTGCGCTCTGTGCCCCATTTAATAAAGTGTGTTATAGCCAGTGCCACAAATTTGATTTGAACAATTTCTATTTTTCCCAGCAAAGACGTTATTACAGGTCAATCATTTCCATAAGTGCCAGCACATTTCTGGTGTATACGATGCTGACAGATGGTTAGAAGACCTCTCTTTCATGATCCCAGGTGGAATAAAAAGGCAATTTACTGTCTATAGGACTGTGGGTACACTGGTAATGGAAGAGAATCATTCTTATACAAATAACTCAGTGTTTGAATCTGAACTATCAAATGAATCTGAGCTATAGCCAAATCAATTTGATAAACTATCAGAATATGATTGTACTGGCTCCAGCTTGCAAAGGCAATGCATTAAATTTTTCCCACAGGAAACGCTTTCCTGAAAAACAGCAATTGCTTGATTGCTTAAAAAGAACAACAACTTGAGTGAGCTCAGAATATCAGGTAAGAACTCAGATGGCCACTGGCATTCAAGGTCAAGACTCATCAGGGGAAAATCAGGATGCTAGGCTGCTCCTCTGAAACTTGATGAAGCTTGTCTGTGCACTCTGGGCTTTATCTGAATCTATTTCTCTTTGCGATGGGACATCTTGCCTTCACACCCTTACGTGTTCAGAGGCTCCCTGTTCTTCCTTCAACTAAAATTTTGCCTTCAGAAAAGGAGTTATCTTTGTTTTGGGTGCCCTTAAGTCTCTTAGGATTTCTTGTACATATCTATTGTTGGGGAGGAAGATTCATATTTAGCTCATGGAGGCCACATTCTAGAGAACAAGGTGAGGCTTTTCAATTCCCAGCATTGGTGCTAAGGCAATGATTCTCAGTGTGCTTTTTGGACCAGTAAATCAGCTTTACCTTGGAAGTTATTAGATACACAGTTTCTCAAGCCCACTCCTGACTTGCTGAATCAAAAACTCTGGGTGTGGGGATCAGCCATCCAGGCTTTTACCAGCATGCCAGGGGAGTGTGGTGTATGATGAAATTGAGAACCACTCTTGCTGTCGAGGTGGCTCATAGCTGAGTTCTGCTCTGGGAATTGTTCTTGTTTGACTTACTGAACATTTGACTCCTACCCAGGGATAGCCTGCACCCAATGACTGTTGGTGAAGAGGTGTGGCCCGTTGCCTTAACTCAGTACAACTTTGAAGGGCCGTCTTAACTCCAGAGCTCCCCATAGGGAATCAGCTGAGGCTTCTGTTGCAAATGTATTGCTGTCAACTTCCCTCTTAGCCTGAGTCTTCTTGCATCAAGCGCTTCCCAGTAAACCTCCTGCATGCAAATGCCCATATCGCTGTCTTATTTGTGGGGAGGGAATCTGATCCAAGGCACAGTCATAGCAATAGCCTGAGCAGCATCGACTGTGGGCTGAGCAGTCTGCGCACACTCCTTCTCCTACCCATTAACCCACAGCACCTGGAGTGGGCTGGTCTTCTGCACATACCTTAACAAATAGCTCCCAGGCCAGGGTTTAGCTTGGGCTGGCACATGAGGTTGCAGAAGTAGGGGATGGGATAGGCCATAGAATCCCAGGTCAATAAGCAGAGAGGCTGGAAAGACATCTGTGGACTAATCTAAAGCCCCAGTAATGGAGGCTTGGTGATCAATCTTCTCTCTAAAGGCAGGAGAAGGAGACTAGCAATTCCTGTAGGCTGGGATTTTGGCCAGGATCTTGCACATATGTCTCCATGTATTGAGAAGAAAAGAGTAGAATGTATTATTATCCTCTACCCTTTAAGTCATGGCAAGTGCTTCATAATTCCTTTGGATTTTCTGTAAATTTTATTTACTTTATTTGGGCGAGGTATGTTCCTGTGGGAAAAAGGGTGATATATGGGCCTGTGACTTGAGGACCTCGCAGAGCTGCTTCTGAGGGTGACATCCCTTTTCTTGATGGCATTCGTGGTAGGGTGGCTGGCGGGTTCAGATCTGTGTTCTCCATTAGACCCTCTGATAGGACACATTGCACACACTGTGCGTCAGCCTGGGACCTGCTTGTGCAACCACAGGAGACTCTCTTCTCTGCTGTGTGTGCATGTCATTTACTGGTGTCCTTAGGCTGGGAGTCTGGTGTTTATAATTATTTCCTCTTCTATTTGAGTTCACAGCCAATTGCAGGAGCCTTAGTGAATAACTTTTAGGTGTTTGATTAGACAAAGTACATTATTTATGTACTTTAGGTGACATGAGATGGTGGGAATACATGATATGTGAGGTGGGAGACCTAGTTTCTGGTCCAAGCTCTGTGGCTTGCTGTGGCAGTGTGGTCTTGAGCAGGCCACTTCCCATTTCTGGCTCTGGTTTCCTCAACAGGATATGAACTAATTGGGGATTCTGTCCAATCTGAATGTTCTCAGTGAGTTGATGGTTAAGGTGCTATGACTTCACAGTGTACCTGGTACAGGTCATACATGGAAACCTCCCCCATCACAGATATGTTCTGGGTTAACAAATAGAGGTGCCTACTTAGGAACATTCAAACCTCCTAGGACTTTTAGCTGAGTGAAATTGACAAACTGTTACTGTAGTGGTCAAAGACATCTACAGCACTTTCTCTAGGCTCATTTGTCTTCTGAGTATTTTAAGAATAGGAAACATTAACTAAGCATTACAAGTTCTAAGTAGTTTGTATATTTGGACACAGGGACTATGCTGGCTTTCTTTGTTTGTTATGCCCATGTCCTACGTGGTATCAACAGCATGCATCAAGGCCTGGCACATTAAGTTATATATTTAGATTTTGTCTAACTCCACATTATAAGAATATAAGCTTTCTGTGGGGAAAAGCTTTCTTTTGTTTCTATATACACCAGGTGGCACAAGGCTAATTCTTAAAATGCATCTGTTCAATGAGGGAATATATAAATATATACATACATGCACATAATATTGTTAAGCTTCCAAAAATCTTAGGAAATAGGTGTTACTGTCTTTGCCACTTTTTGAGGTGAGGAAACCAAGGCCTCCAGAGGTGAAGGAACTGATTTTACGCTGAGGGAGTCGGCTCTGGCACCTCTGCTTTAATCGTGCTTGCACTTCCTCCTCTTGCTTATATTTCTTTGAACGTCTTTTCTTCAAAGATGCAGAGTCTCATGCATGGGTCACAACATGTCCTTTATCATCAATATAACCATTTTAGGAGTTCCTGCTCTGTCCTACAGGGTCTAGTGTAATTTATAAACCCACTAAGTCTGACATAGAAAAGAACCTTGAAGATAACATGTATAGGTTCCAGCCAAAAGAAGAATATGAGCTTTTCGGTGATAATAAAAGTGATGTTGATAGATGATAGGTAGGCAGAGGGGTACACATGTTCACTTATTCTGACTGCCAAATAAGAGACGCAGACTAGTGGTTCCCAAATGCTCAAGCGGACCTTAGGTGGGCTACATAAGGATCGCCTAGAAAATCTTTAGATTTGTCCAGGTGTTTGCCTGGGTTTTTTGCTCACTATTTCTTCTAGCATCTGACTCCTTCTTTCTGGGTTCTTTTCTTCTTCCTGTAGTACATTCATCAGTAGATGTAGTAGGTCTTGCTTAGAGGCCAGGCAGACATTTTTAAAAAGCTCTTGCAGATTTTGGTCCCTGCAGCCATGAAGGTCATAGAAGGAAGAACATGCTATTGGCCGAGGAAGAGGTGGGAATTAGAATGGCCCTCATGGAAGGGCAGGGGCTGATGAGAAGAGAACAGGGACAAGTCAAGCTGGGAGGGAGAGATGGAGACAAGGAAGCAATGATAGAAAGAAAGGTACGGACGCAGGCCTGGGAGGCACTGAATGTGTCTGAGGAGATCGGGAATCAAGGCAAAGGGGATTCAGGAATTAATGTGTGTGTGTCTCTCACTGGGTTGAGGGAAACTTCTGTACATTGAGGGTACAGAAGGAGAGTGTGCTTTTCCTTCCAGGGAGGAGATACCTGGCAGAGTGGATAAGAGTCTGTACTGAGTCAGACCAGTTGGGTGTTAAATCCCTGCTCTAAAATTTACATGACCTTGGGTGAATTAGTTAATCTTTCCAAGGAAGCTAGCTTTTCCTCCTCTAAACGGGAGTAATAGCTCCTAGTACAGAGGTTACCATAAGGATTAAATTAGAAAATGCATCTTAAGCTTTTGTAACACTGTCTGGGACTTGATAAGTACTCATTAAATGTTACTGCCTTGGCTGGTGTGGCTCAGTGGGCTGAGCACCAGCCTGTGAACCGAAAAGTTGCTGGTTCGATTGGGTTGCAGGCCAGGTCCCCCAGTTGGGGGCATGGGAGAGGCAATCGATTGATACATCACACATCAATATTTCTCTCCCTCGCTTTCTTTCTCCCTTCCCCTCTCTCTAAAAAAATAAGTAAAAGTAAAAATTTAAATGTTATTGTTATTTTATTGAAAGTTAGAATGTGGATCACTTCTTAATTGTCCCTGTAAGTCTTTGCAGATGACACAGATAAAAATTGATCTTGATTGCCAGCCCTGTCTTGAAGCTTCTATGAATTGGAGAAAGTTAACTTCTAACTTATACACACTGATCTCTTGTATGTGGCAATGGGGCAAGCTACTCACAGAGTGACTGGTCCAGAGGCTCCCTGGAAAACATCATTAGGCAATTCTTTCAAATTATTGTTACCACTTAGATTCCTGGGGCCGGAGTTGAGGAAAGAAGAAGAGAAACACAAAGCCACATAAACATCACTTGTTGTAAGAGCCATTTCCCTCTAAATGGCCTGGAAGAATAGTCAGGGCTACTTACAGCTCATCTAGTTGAGTTCCATTGAATGCACAGTTGTGTATTTCTTCAATCCCATTCTTACTTAGCCATCTGAAATAAAAGGCCCATTAAAAAACCAATAATGTCAGAAGCAAACAATACAGGGTTTCATAATTGGAAGCACTGGGGCAAGGTCAGACAGCACAGGTTAGGCCATAAATAAAATGCCATACTTAAGGCTCGGGGGTGGGGTGGAAAGGAGACTGATTGATCACTGAACCTTTTGAAATGTTTGAAGTTTGCATTATGTGCATGTATTACCTATTCAGAGAAATAAATGAAATTTAATTTTGAAAAGACACACTTAGGCATAGCAGCCTGGATCCTGTGAGGTCTTTGCACACATCACTCATTGTGCAGAGACGATGCCATGCAGGGAACAGATGAAGATCTTTCTCCTCCTGAAGTACAGAAATCGTACAATTATTGAACAACTGTTTGTAAGACAGGGAACATTTTGTATCACCTTCTCTAAGGCCTTAAGCCTCTCACCCATGCTCACCCACAGCAGCAGACCTGGCTGTCATCAAAAAATGATCTAATTAAGCTGTCACACAACCCGAACATCTCCTGTGACCCATAGGGACCTGGTTATTGGAGGTTTGTGGAGGTGGCTCGGGTTAAGCCAGAAAGGAAGAGAAGTCAATGACAGAGACTGTGGGCTGTGGCAGGGTGAGGTGGTTTGAATGGGCGTGGGAGGAGGCTCTAGGGGTAGAGGCGGCTGGGTGATGTGGGACAGTCGTCCTGATTGTGCAAAGAAGGTCATTGAGCAGGTTTGCCTGGACAGGGCAGCCCAAGGACACCTCAGGCCAACAGCTCTGTGTTGCTGTGCTCTTTGATGGATCTGAAAACAAAAACAGAAATCCAAGGTTGGGAGAGCTTAGCCCAGAGAGCCTCTGACAACCTGCTCTTGATTTGCTGCCAGGTTCTTTTCCCTGTTGGGCTTAGTGGGTTTACAAATAACACTGTTTAAAAGTGGACTCAGAGAAGCTCCTGTGTACTCAGGACTCTATTTCCTAGACTGCAATGGGTAGCTAGAAAACGCTGAAAGTCACAGGAGAACAACTGTTGATTTTTTTCCTTCCTCCTGGAAAACAGTTTACCTAAAAAAAAAAAAAAAATCATACAGGAACAAGGTAAACCTTTTAAAACATTAGCAACCAATTGGTGGCTCCTGAAGGCCAAGGAGTGGCTGTGTACCTCTTTCCCACATCCCGCCTGACCATACCTACTCAGGAGAAAGCCTGTCCCAGGCACATCCAGCCTCCTGACTTCTTTGTTATCCTGTCCCCAGGGAGTAAGAGCTGATGGAGCAGCTGCCCCTAACCTGTGGGACCCCTGGGGGTTTGGGATCAAACACTGGGGTCAGCAAACTCTATCTGTCAAGGCCGGTTAGTAAACTTTAGACATTGTGGGCAAAGGGGCAAAATGGAGGATAAAACAGATACATTATAGGTACTGATAAAACAATTTCCACACAATTTTTGGCCAAATTTAAAATATTATAGTAATAGTTGAGTACTTTTTTGAGGGGGGAATACAGATGTGCTATTGGAAAGAATGACATTTTTTTCTTTTCAAGGAGGTAGCATTGAGCTTAATTTAGGTTAGACGTTAGCGTTGTCTGTCTTCAAAATGTTCACTTGTAGGAAGCAGCCCTGGCTCATGGGCCATGTTGGCTCACCCTTAATCTTACACAGGGGTGTAAGATTAACTCACATGGGCCCCATCTGTTTTTTTGTAGAATAGTTATTATTTTTTGTGTATGTCCAGCAAATAGATGTCACTATAATTCAATAATATACAGACTAATTTAAAATAATTATTATATTCTAAGTAGCCCTTTGTCTTTATGGATTTTCTCAGTCAACAGATGCCATCCTATGGGGTGGTGATGGTAGTGGCAATATTATTAATGTCAACAATGGATCATCACACAAAAAGAAAATTATGCCTAGAACTCCTGCCCTGGGTTATACATATGGCTGTCGGGCTCCCAAACTACTAACACAGAGAGACCAACTTTTATTAATTATGTGCTTAGTCTCTTAAGAGAGGTAGTGCTGGATTTAAAATATGATGACGACGACGACCTTGGCAGAGCTTCGGCTAAAGACTAACCAAATCATGGTTTTCCTTACTCTTTTGTGTCCTCAGAGTGTTCACTCAGTAGAGGGTTAGGAGGCTTCAGAAGTGGAGTCTGTCCTCAGCCTGAAGAGTGCAGGTGCTGGCCCATGAAAGCTCAAGGAGGGGCAGGCAAGTGAGATGGAAGCCAGGTGAGGAAGGAAGGAAAAGCACCTGAAGTGAGCCTCTCCTTGGCCAGGGTGTGTTGGGAGCGGGCACACATGCAACCTCATTTTATTTTTGTTCTGAATGATGCCTTTCTCCTGGTTGGCCGTAGAGAGGTGCTTTCCCATTCAGACCCTCTGTGTGCAGGGGCGGGTCAGGGTGGAGAAGAGCTCAGAGGCCTCCTCACGGTAGGCTCTTACTGCTTATTTCCCCTGAGTCACTAGCCAAGTGTCTCACCATCCTTCACTGTTGGGCACATATGTACTAGCAGGGCCTCAGGAGTTTGGAAAAATGCCCATGCACTGGGAACTTTTCAGTCCTCAGTGCCATTTGCCATACTTTTTTCCTGAGTGCACTGGGATGTCCCTAGTGGGAGAAAGTGCCCTTCCACCCGTTGTAGCTCCCAAACTAAAACCAATGAGAGTCTTAAGCTGTGCTGAGTATGGATCTTCTGATTCTATTCTGTGTGGGTTAAGACCCATCTGAGGTAAGAAAAACAGATTTTGTTCCCACAAATGTGAATTCATCCTTCAGAGCCCTGTCTGAAAAGTGTTGGCTCTTAAGAAAGATGACTGTGTTCTAAGTTCCGGGGCACCTCAGGGTCCACGAACGGGAGTTAGTCAAGGGCAGCTACGATCTGCACGTTTCTTTTGTAGGTTTGGGTTTGCAAGGCTCTGTCATAAGTTACTTGTTTCTTCAGGTTCTTTGCCTCTATTTGGGGAGAGGCAAGACTAAGAAGGTTAGGAGGCCTTGCCTTCTGTCTTATGTTCTGGACAAAAAAGATGTGTGTTAATGTGCAAGGCTGTGAGAATGACATCAGCACACTCCAAATATCCAGGTACAACTGATTACAAGAAGATCACTGACCTTCTTCCTCCATGATGTAGCCCGGGAGTCCTTTCACTGTTGTGTTCGTGTCATGCCCGCCGGGCAGGTACTCACTGGTTTCCAAAAGCTCCTTTTATTTTATTTTTTTTAAAAGCTCCATGGCCTCCATGATTCTGTTCCCTCTGCCTGCCCTTCGCCAGAGCCGTGGCTAAACCCCACTCACCTTTGAAAGCCCAACTAGCCACCACCTCCCTTCACAAACTTCTTTTACTCATTTCCACTCTTCCTTCCACCTCCACATCACAGGCAGGTCAGAATAAATGATTCTTTCTTTACCTTTAGAATAATTGCTTTTATTTTGCATATATTTCATTCTGTTTATATTTTAGTTAACTTATTTTGCTTTCCCATTCTCTGATACTTCCCACGCCCCCATCGGCTCATTCCAACACTCATACACACAAATTCTAACTATCATGAGCATATTAAGTGAGAGGATTAAGTATTATTTACCTATAATTTTTGTCCTAATACTATGTACTCTGAATACACGCGTTTGATTTTATTTTATTCCTTCACACATCCAATTCCCCTGCTAGTCTCTTTCAAACCTTTTCCTTTGTTTTCTGTAATTAATTTACATCAAATACTGTGCTTAGCTTTATTCTTCAGTATGTCCTCATCTCTACTATTTCTCTATCTTTTTCCTGCCCTCCCCCTATCTCTCTTCCTCTACCCTCTCTTCGTCCCTCCCTCTCCCTCTCTCTTTCCACAGCTGGTTCTCTAAATCATATTATTGTTTTGAAAAGAATGAAAATTCTTTCCAGACTGAAACTTAACTTTTGTGTACATTGGCATATTAAACACACACACACACACACACACACACACACACATTTTAAAAATACAACAGTTTGTGAAATAGAAAGATAAAATGCTTTCCTTACAGACGGAATTGCAGTTACTGCTTCCCTAAAGTCACTCTGTTCACATAACTCCCAAGGATCCCACAAGTACTTGGGTAGCACCTGGTGCCCTATTTCTTGGCCATCTTGGGAAGTGGGTAAACCGCTGCACAGGGTACTGGCACAGACGATTAAAAGGTAGTTCACTAATGACACAATGTGCATTTAAAACTTTCTCAAAAGTCAGAGGGAGTAACTCAAGCTCATTAAAAACTGTGATTGTTCTAAGAAAATGAGAAGTCATCTTATGCTCGGCAGGGGGCTGAACAGGAGCTGCTTTGCATAGTTATGAGGGAATATCTATATCTTCCTGGTTTCCGCCTCCTTCCTGTCTTTTTCTTTGGGCAACAAAAGCCTTGCCAGGCAATAACTAGCTTTATTGATGCATGAGTTATTCTGTCCTTTGGAACAGATGTTGCATCACAGGAGACCATCATTCAAAGAGCAACTTTAAATACTTGAATCACACCACAGCTTCATAAATTATTAACACGATTCCATGTTGTGATTCTGAAATGTAGAGATGGGACATGAGAGGAAAACACAGAACCAGAGAGAAATTTAAATGGTGAAATGCCAAAGTTACCCAGACAAAAAAGAAGTACCCCATTATGAGAAAGGTGATTGAATGAATAACCAAATGTTACTTCACTGGATCTTTTTTCTGTACTTACAGAATTATGCCTTCCAAACTCAGTCCCACAAAAGAATTTCTTTCAACTGTGTGGATGTTTATATTGTCTTGAATGTCTCTAGAAGAAAGTACAGGCAGATGTCAGCTCCACTCATGTCACCTTCCCACATTTCGTTTACTTGGCATAATGTGGTCTTTAGCTGAGACAATATTTGAATAGCTGTTGTTCTGAAGGATGATGAATTCAAAGCTTGGGAAATAAATGACGTGTAATTTATCTTTAGTATATTAGTTATTAACAATGGAATTATACACGTGTAGTATTGTCTCTCTGAAAGTTTTCCTGGCTAATTCCACTGTGTTAAGGTTCTAATATTTTTTATCCTTGTCTCTGCAGTTGCTGTCTGCTCAAATATGGCAAAGTCACTTGCCCTGACCTTTCATCTCCATACCAAAGTTCTCCATTCACCCTAGTTGGGCCTTCATCTTCCTCCCATCTCAATCCCCTTCTTATAGCTTGTTTCCTTCCTGCTGTTCTCCTTGGGTCACAGAAAGATTTTGTCGTTGATTTTTCTCTCCTGAACAAAAGGCTGGAGAAAGTCTCATTTTTCTGTTTGTGTCCCTCTTCATCCCATTAAGATTCCCCCGTTGGGTCTGATCTAAGATATACATAAATGTAGACGTAGCAAATTGTTTGGAATAATCTGAGACATTTTGGGAAATTCTCTATCTTCCTGTGTCCCTCCCAATCTCCCCTTTTCTCTCCTTCCTTCCTTAGCTCCTTATGCCCCTGCCCTACCATTTCCTTTCAGGTCTGTCCAGATTCTTATAATTTAACTTGAAAATAAACTCGCCATTATACAGTGCCTTTCTCCTCTTTCAAAATACAGATGCCTTGAGAAAAGGCAACTAGATTATGTCACTAAGAGAGTGTGAATTTGTTTGTTGGGTGCTTTCCTTACTGCTCCAGCAGTGTGGGCATTCTGGAGGGAAGAGGAGAGGATGGTGGAGGACACGCCGAGTTGCCGGGGGAAAGGCATGTATGGCAGTAAATAGCGAAGAAAGGAGAGACTGCTCAATGCGCTACAAGCTGGCCCTGTGGATACCTGTCTAATCGAGGAGCCTGCTGACTTCTTCCAAACTGAGATTAGCTGGCCTTTAGGTAAAACCAAGGACACTTGCTGTTTGCCTTCCTATCTCTGCTCATCCAGAACAACATATTTGGAGGATGTAGACTACACAATGCATATTATAGGCCCAGAGGCTGTTGGGCAAGACAGCTACTGAGTAAAGTGTTGGTAACCGCTCAAGAAAAAACTTACAGTAGAACTTTTTGGAGAGATTGAATCTTGTGAAAAGTTGGCAAGTGCTTAATACCTGTGTTGGATATTAACCTAGAGAGAGATAAAATGGCAGTGAGGTAAAAATAAAGCTGGCTATTTTAACAATTGCTAAAGTATAAGCAAGCTTTCCATATTCAAAATACCAATTTTGAGCTATCTTGAGAAAAACCTGCCAGAAAATTCCATAAAGTATGTGAATCATGCTCATGTTTTCTATTTTAAGGCTTTAACTAGGGTCTTTTAAGCTGTTGGTTCCTTAGAGAAAAGAAACATGCACTTCGGGCACCGAGGGGCTAGGACACCATGATGCACACTTTAGTTATGTTTTAAAATTAAGAAGTCAGTATGATCCAAACACAATTTTCAACTAGCTAGCAAACTTTTCCTAACACATTCTTTGTTTCTAACCTCCTCAAACTCTTTGGAGGAGATTAGGAACCTTCCTCATTCCAAAGGATTCTGTTGAGGTTAGAGCATGAGATCCATGCCCTTTCACACCAGAGTACACATGTGACTCTTTCCTGGGAGAAGGTTGGAGTTCAGTTAGAGAGGAGTCCACTGCTGCCACGACCCTTAAGAGACAGTCCATCAATTTCTACGGCTGGAATTTCCAGAGCTACACTGGATCCTTCCCAAGGCCTTCTTATCTTGGCCTGGGTTCCCCAGAAAGCAGAGCCTGAGATGGGGGTTGACCCGTAGGTAGTATATATTGGATAATGTGAGTTCAGAGAGATTGGGATGGGAGAATAGAACAAGGACAGAGGCAAGATGACTCATACAATGATGAGTCACTGAATTGGCCACCACTCTTGTTGACTGCTCTGTACAGCCAAGGACTTGATTTAGAAGATTTTCAAAATGGATCTCGGAACCGTTGCCCTGAATAGGGGAGAGAAGAGGAAGCGTTTGTCCATAGGTTATGATTTCCTGTTAGTCCAGTGTGTCCCGATGGTCTCAACTTTCTCCTTTTGCCTTGCATGCTTGTAAGTGCCCAGTGAGTTCCTACTGGGTAGCTCTTAAAGTGGCGTAGAAGAATCCCCAGGATACGGTGGTATATAAACCCAGACTATGTGCTGTTCATTTGTACCTGCATCATGCTGGTTGAAATTTGGGTGGAACTGGCTGCCACCGCAGTGGTGATGGGGGTTTTCAAGTGGCGCTGGAGTTGTCTGACACACTGTTCCCTGGCATTTCCCTCGCGCTCTGAGTGACTCAGAATCCTTCCAATACCTCCCCACTCCCGTTTACCTTTCTGTGTGTGGCTTGTCTAAGCCAGAGTTGGTTGTGATTGCCTGTAGTTTAAAAAACCTTCACTGAGACTCTCATCACCATGGAAGACTGTGTATTTTGGGGTTTACGATTTTAGAGTAGACCTTGGTCTCTTGTTCTCTGCTTCTGTGATTAAAGAGTCAGAGAATTCTGCCTCTGGGCTTTCTGTAATGGCTCTCAATTTTTTTTTTGCCTCTTGGTTCCCAATTATCCACATGGAACCCATCTTGGTCAATTCTTCTTTTGATTTATGTACTTCAACCGTCCTTGAGATGGTCTCTTAGAGATGCCTTTTATTTGTTAACATGCTTTTTTGCAGGATTTGTTGTTATTTACTTTAAAACATTTGCACACAGAAAAATGAACCGTTGGTACCGAGATCTGAGTTAACACAAACACTCACAGCTGTGTGACCACCAATGCACTGAAGACACGGGACAGTTCTGTCACCCCCTGAGCCAGGTTGTGTGGGCCCTTCGCAGGTGATCATTCCGTCCACTAGCAACTACGAGTTTATTTCTGTTCCTGTAATTCTGTCTTCCAAACTGTCCTATCAGTGCAAGTGTATGTTATGAAACTTTTTGAGTCTGGATTCTTTTGTGCAATGTAACTCACTTCGATTCTTCCATGTCGTTGTGTGTATCAGATCATTGCTTTTTATTGTTGAGTACTAGCCATTGCGTGGCTGTCCCACAGTTTATCCATTCACTGGCTGAGGGGCACATAGGTTGTTTCTACTTTTTGTGATTATAAAAAACAGTTGCTTGAAACATTTGTAAACTATGTGTGGTGGGGTATGGGGGGGGGTAAAGAGAGAAGGAGGGAGGGAGGTCTTTTTTATTTCTCTTGGGCGAATGACTATGAGTGGGATTTCTGGTTGGTATGGTGAGTATAGAAACTGCCAAACTGCCTTCTAAAGTGGCTGCGCCATTTTACATTCCCATCAGCAATGTATGAGAGTTCTAGTTGTTCTACGTCTTTTGGTTATTTTAAAAAAATATTTATTGACTTATTTTTTTAGAGACCGGAAGGAAGGGAGAGAGAGAGGGAAGACAAACATCAATGTGTGGTTGCCTCTTGTGTTCCCCCTACTGGGGGCCTGGCCCGCAGCCCAGGCATGCGCCCTGACTGGGAATCGAGCTGGTGACACTTTGGTTCACAGGCTGCTGCTGCCCAGTCCACTGAGCCACACCAGCCAGGGCCATCCTTTGGTTATTTAAAAAAATATATATGCTTTAATATAAAAGTAATATCTATTTATTGTGGGACTTATGAAAAGTATGGAAACATCTACAGAAGAAAGTAAAAATTATCTCTAGTTTCACTATCCAGAGATAGCTTTCTGTTAACCTTTGGAGTTTGGAGTTGTCATCCAGAACCAGTAGTTTTCATGGTTGCTGTCTACAACCTCTGAGATTCCAACTAGTTCCCAGCAGAAACATTGCCATAACTAAGTATCTACTAGCTTGACATAGCCCTACTTCACATTTGTTATTTAGTCCTATCAGTCTTCTATTTTTAGATCTCAGGTGTCTATGTAACATTTCCTTAATGAAACATTGAAACAAAGATCATCTTTAATATTTTCTGACAATCTATATATACTGTGTGCAGATTTGGAATGCAGTAGGTGTTCATAAAATATTGAATTAATTGGTTGATGTTCCTAAAATGTTTCTTGCTCCTGTCACCAAGAATGAATCAAAATCCTTAGTTAATTTACTTGTCAAGTATCACTGCTACTTAGAGTAATTAACCTTAAACAAAGGCAGGGAGGCTTGGAGGCCAGGAGTCAGGAGAACCAACATGCATCTCTGGCGTAACTAGATACAAACTGTTTCATGTCTCTAGACTGGAGAGGAGGTGGAGCGGGTAAATATCAACATACACATTGTATCAGACACCCCCTGTGCCCTGCTTCACATCCTGTGGGTCCATTTTTCACTCTAGCTGTTACCGTCTTTTACTCAAGTAACCAGCTACGGACAGATTTAACTTGGCAGACACTAGCCTCAGCTGTACCAGCTGTCTCTTTTCTGTTTTCTGTTTCTGTTGGGCTTCTCTTTCACCTCAGAGTGGGACACTTATGGGAATCTGCTTTACCATTCTGAGACATGCACAAGTCAGGAAGTGCAAGGGAGTTAGCACTCCATAGGGCAACTCTTGAGTAGTGGTGAACTCCTCTCTTCCATTCCTTGGGTGAACGATTCCGAGTATATTCTAGATGACACCTTAGAGGGGCTCTAGGATGATTGAGCTCTATTTTCTTGGTGGTGATCAGCTGATAATACATTCTTTATTAGGTGGCTTTGCATCTTTCCTTATTCACTTCTTAGCCATCCAATCTTTCTTGGATTTGGGTATAAAAATAAACTACTTGCATGTATATCCTTGCTCGGCATGTTTTAGAGGACCAAAGCTAAGACAAACCACCCTGCACTGAATTTCACATTTCACATAGATTCACTAATGGTTGCTATCTCCCTCTGCTCCGAATCAGTCTCCAGCTGCAGTCCAGCTCTGTTTCTCTTCCTTCATTTACAGTAATGTTTCTAGAGAGAGCTGTCTTCGTCTGCATATGCTACCTTCCTTTTCTTATATCCCACTAACCTTCAACTGGCTTCAGTTTGTTCTCATTTCCGTTTCTCCTCCAAAGCTACTTTTGTCATGCCCCAATTTCACCTGCCCACAGCCAATAAATCTAACAATTTAAATTCTCATTTTTTAGATCTCCCAGGAGAATTCAGTACTCTTTTCCAGGCTCTCTCTTCTTTTGGTTTCTGTCATGTTGCATTCTACTGTTATTGCTTCTCCTCTTTTGTGATACTCCTTTTCAGTTTTTGTTGTTGTTGATTCCCCATCCTCTGTGTATGCTCCGAGCCTTTGCCTTTTCCTCTATAGGCTTTCTGGGAAGATCTCACTTCTCAAGGCTTTTAGTACTGTCAATGCGTGGCAACTCCTAGGTTCATACTTGACTACTGACCTCTCTAGTCTGTCTCTTAACTAAAGCTTTGTTATATGTCCTTCTGAATGTCTCATTGACATAACAGTTCAAAGTTGTTCCCTTCCATCACCTCGACCAAACTGTTCCTCCTCAATTCTTCCTCATAAATAGCATTCCCATTTATTAATTGTTAATGTGACAGTTCAGCTTGGCCTCTTCACCTTCACTCCCCAACATCTAACCCATCTCAAAGTCCTCTTAGATTCCACCTCCAAAATATTTCTTGATTCCATACAATTTCTTGTATCTCAACTGACACCATTCTAGAACAAACTATCTTTCCTCTAGATTTCTACCATAGCCTCATGCTTTCCACACATTTAATACTCTTTTCTAACCCATTCTCCACCTAGCACACAGGGAACTCTTTGAAAAGATGTAAATCAGATTGCTTTTGTTTTCTGCTGTTCTTTCATTACTTTCCGTAGTAAAATGTGTACTCCTTACTGCCTGCCCTTGCAGCCTCACCTCATGCCATTCCCCAAGTACACCTCAGCACCAGTTGCTGTGTCAGTGCCTCAGATACACCAGGTTCTTTCTGTCTCCAGACATTTGCCCGTGCTCTGTCTGGAAGGCTCATCACCCACTCTTCAGTTGGCCAACCTCAGTTCACCCTTCAGGGTTCAGTGACAAATGGAATTTCTTCACAGAAGAGCTTCCTGACTGCCAATCGAGAGTAAGGCCCTGATTTATTCCCAGTATAATTTATATCCATTTTAGCGCTCATCACATTCTGAACTGTATTTTGTTCTGTGTTTATTTATTCAGTGCCTGTCTCTTCAGCCAGACTGTGAATGGCATGAGGGCAGAAACCATGTTTTTCCTGAAAACTCAGTGTTGGCACATATAATATTCTTGATCAACATGCTGTGCACTCTCATGAGGCAAAAACAAATAAGGAATCATTCACTCCTTGTGTTCATCACACCTAAGAATTTTATACGATTGAAAGAGGGAAGAATTCATAATTGTCAGTGAGAAAGGTACAAGTACGTTATTTAGTATTAATAGCATGAGCTTCCAAAGCCACTATACTTATGGGATATCTGTGTCTATATATGCACATTGACATATTTGGTCTTTATAGGAAAGAACACACACAGCAAAAATGGCTAAAATTATTCCAGTAGTGCTGAGTTTAAGACACTTAAAAAGATCTAGTGACCATCTAGTAAGGTCTAGTATTGGTGATTACTCTGTACCTGGATAACTCAGGAAATGGAGCTCGGATGAACACTTAGTTTTCAATTCATTTTCCCCGTTTGATCAATAAATTCATGTCTGATGGAGGCTGGAAGTGGGTAATGAGCTAGGAGCTCTATGTCTCAATGGGTTTGCTGTAGTCAAAAGACTGTTTGCTGCAAAATGTTTTGATTCGCTTAACCACGGTTTCAAAAATAGGCAAAGGCCTGAAGGTAAAATGTCAACAAATTTAAGTTCTGCAAATGGATCTTCTGTAGGAGGGTGACTGGCTCACAGTTCTTCCCTCTCAACAGCTGGTTGCACATCCTGAGCTAGTGTTAACACCTTTCATGCCTGACTGTCCCTAATCTTTTGGTTACAATGCTGAAATGGGCCTCTTTCCTGTCAGGATGAACTTAGTGTGGTCTCTTCAATTGCTGGGAACCAGTCCTACTACGTCCTAACAAACAGGATAATGCACTTGCCTTTCATGAGCAGGCAAACCCAGAACTCTAAAGCTCATTGTCCTACATATCATTAGAGCTTTCATTAATCTAAAAGAGTGCTGGTGTTTTCTTTTTTCCCTTAAATTAACAGTATGTGTGCTGACTGTTAACTTGTGTTGCATTAGACTATATGCCTTTCTTCATTCAGCCTCCATTCCATCAAAGAGAGGACACTGAAAAGCATGTCCTGTCTCAAGGACCTTGTGGGTAAATTGAGGAGTTCGGACTAGTGCAGATGAAATACTCAGAGTGGTCTGGTGCTAAACTGTGTGCTATTGACTGTGAATGTCTTAAGAGGTCAGGGAGGGAGAGAACAGTGTGGGTTGGAATAGTTGTGGAGAACTTGTAGAAAGGAAAGCAAACCAGATTTCTGAGAGAGTAAAGAGTTTACTAGCCTGAACTAGAGCAGTGATCACAGGAGGGATGTGGGAAGTGACTACAGAGGATGGCAGAACAGAAAGAGAAGGAGGGGGCAGTATCTTACGAACCTATAAGATCTACATAGAGAAGCGTAGGCTTAATGAATAAGCAACTGGAAGCCACTTTTTTTAAAGGGGAAGTAAGAAGACTTGGAGACTCCTTGAGCAGAGGTGGCCCATGTTTTTACCATCCCATAACCCTGGGACTTCATATCAGTGGTCAGGACAAACCAATGGGTAGTTACTGAGAACCTATCACATAACCCACTGAGCTGAGAAAAGTCAGGAAGGACAAGACCTCCATCTCCATCACTCGTACTAACCAAGAATGTAATTCTTTATCTCGATTCCATCCAGAGTCAACCATGTAAGGGAATGATCAGTTCTGAGACTGTGCAAACCAACTCTCTTTTAGTTTGTGAACTGAGGCAGAGACAGAGTTCATTCTATGGCTCGAATGGCCCATTGAGATGCTTTAGGCAAATCTGATTTAGGAAGGGGAGGCTGTGAGTTGGTTGTATGTCCAGGTTAGGGGTCCATCATTTTTGCCAAAGCACATTTCCTAGAAGCCAAGTCTGAGGGTTTGAACTTGAACTTTTTTCTTACCTTCTAATTTGGCTTCCCATGAAATAAAATTTGTTTGCAGCTAATGTCTTTTTATTTATTTTAAAATTGTTTTTACACTTTTAACTACATTTTTTAGTCTCCTAGATAAAATTAACTCTTTTGTTCTGAACATTGCGGTAGAAGTTAGTTATCCAGTGATGGATAAGAAGGAGAAGAGCGCACTATGCTTAATTAAAAAGACTCCTTACCTTATGAGACTCAGTGATAAGTGAGATTTCTATTAACTACAGATCCTTGTTGACTGGAAATTTGCATCTCTACGTATAGCATTATAAGGGATGCTAACATGTATTTTCTGAATTATTAAATAAAGATTTTGATAGGTGTAGAATTATACAACCTTGCAGTTAGATGGAGTGTGTGTAAAAAGCTGTGATGTAATCAAAAGGGCTATAAATTTAAGATTAGGGACTCTGGATTTGAATGCCTTCTGTCATGATACTGAGCAGTTCACTTACCTTTCTGAGCGTTAGTTTCTCTCTCTGTAAAATAATTTTGTATAAGGAATTACATGAGACAGTAGGAGAGCTTGGTTTCCTGCCTCCTGAGTCTCACGCCTTCACAACTGGGCCCGTTTAACTCACATTCAGTTCAAACTTGGCTCAGTCTCCATGGAAACCAGACTCTTTAGTCATCAGGCAGGAATTTAATGAGCCCAAGGGCAGGATTTTGAAGAGCTCAGCCCTATTAGCCTAATTGCAGATTCTGTTTTGACCTAATATTCTGGTTTAACAATTGGTCTCTGGTCCTATTCTCAGGGCAGGTAGCACAGCTAGCAGTTCTGGTGCTAGAGGATCTGGGTTCAAGTCCTGACTATGACACTTTTTAAGATGTATGGCCTTAAGGGGTTAGTTGAATGCTTTATGACTCAGTTCCTTCATCTTTTATCCGGGGAAATGATGAGATTTCCCTTACAGGAAAACCTAGTACTATATCCAAGCACTATTTCCTAGCCTTGCATTCCATTTGACATAACCCTACCTGATAGCCCTTTCCCCCTAGGAATTCTCTTGGGTACTGAAATGCTGTTTCTATGCCTGGTTTTTCATTGTCCCTGTGGGGCCTCCATGATACCTGAGTAGGCGGGCTTGTTCTCTGCTGCCTGATGCTCCTTGTGTCTTGCTGGAACCACTGGAAGCCACAGCTAAATTTCCCAGATTTCTCCTGTCCCCTTTCTTTAATTTCTTCCTGGGTTTTTTTTTCTGTTAAACCTGCCTGGGTCACCTTTTTTGCCTGTCTGACTCTGTTTAGTCTCTGTGTCCTGATCACAGCATCACCTAGAGGTTTGTTGGCCTTCTCAAGGGCAATTACTACAGAGAGTTGCCAAAATTGAAGATGATTTGCACGCTTTTCTTTTTTACAAACACTCAAGTGATCCAAATTTGTTGACTTTTTCTGTGAAGACAAATGGCTATCAAATAGTGCCACAAAGTATTTTCCAATAGGTATTTTCAAATATGTATTTGATTTGTCTCTTTAAGTCAGAGGTGGTGTGTTAACGAAGAGGAATACAACAGCATTTGAAAGAAATCTATGACGTGGCAAGGATTTGGAGAAAACTTGCATGGAAATAGTTAATTTATTGCTGAAAATGATGTATGGCATCATTTATGAAATGATTTCATGTTGCATGTTTTAAAAACAAGGAAATATGACTTTCTAACCCATTTACGTTATTTCACTGGGTTTTGAATACTTTCATGAGAAATGTAAAAGTGCAATATCTTATAGGTTGTTGGTAAGAACATGTGATTGACATTAGGAAGGAAAAGACACTAGCTAAATAAATTTCATAAAAATATTTGCATAAAAGTTTAGGAATTGAACACTAATTATGACTCAAGGAATACCGCTATCGGCTTGTTTTCCATTGGATCTACTTATTTTATTGAAGTTTTATTCTCAGCTTTGATAGCCATTGAAATCTAGTGTCGATATGATCCATGAATTGCTTTTCTCAGCATTAAACTGAGGATTAAAAAAAAATGAAGCACATCCTATGATGTTGCTTTCTCTAAAATAATGTTATTATAATATATTTAGTGATAGTAAAATATTTTGTGCCATATAAAATGGTAACTGTAAAAGCATATTATTTAATTCATTTTTATTTCATATTTTAAATTTTTTTGTGTAAATTTTGTGATGCACACATTTATACTGCAATTGTATGTGCATATGCCTCATACATAAATACATTTATTTGGGGGCATATGCTCATTTTTTTTTTTTCTGATGGGGTGAGTAATTAAGACCATATTGTCCAATGCATGGAATGTTTTGCTTGGGAAGAAAATCCTGAGATTCTGAAAGGCTGCCAGGTAGAAATGGTAATAGATTGGCACTGTGCTGCCCTGGAAAGTAGGTATAGGATTAATAATAATAATGGCCAACATTTATTGAACACTTCCTATGCACCAGGCACCGCACCAAGCACTTAACATCGATTATTTTATTAATTTTTTTTCTCTACCTTAGCAGACGGGTATCATTACCATCCTCATATTAGAACAGAGGAGGCACAGCTGAGAGATCCAGTAACTTCCACAAAGCCATACCTAAGGAGGGCAGAACTAGAGGTTAAATCCACATCTTTCTGACTGTAATAAAGTTTGTGCTCTTACCGTATGCCTGATTGTCATCCATTATGAAAGTTGCCCCATGGAGGAAAAGATTGTAACACTAAGTGCTCCCTCTGAATATGTGTCCAACTATTTGTATGGACGGGTTTCTTCATGAGGGCTGTAATATTGTGATTTATAGTAAGAAATACATATTTGGTCCTAGTCCCCCTTCCTGGCACAGAACTTCCAGGCTAGTGAACATGTGGAGGTTTGGGGAGAGTGGTGCGTTTGGAGTAGGCATGGAATCTCTGAACCCTGTCCCCATGCCTTGCCCTATGCATCTCTTCCATCTTGCTGTTCCTGAGTTATATCCTTTAATAATAAGGTGACACAATCTAGTAAACCCAAGGAGGTTTCATTGGAACCTCTGATCTATAGCTGTTTGGTCAAAAGTACAGGTGAGAACCTGGACTTGGGATTGGTGTCTGAAGGGTGTGCAGTCTTGTAGGACTGGGCCCTTAATCTGTGGGATCTGAGGCTAGCTCCAGGTAGGGAGTAGCAGAATTGAGTTGAATTGAAGGACACCAGCTGGTATCTGAGAATTGCTTGGATGTATAGGGGAAACGCCCACATATTGAAATTGGGTACAGCACTGGGGGGGGTCTTGAACTCTGTGACCTCTTAGATACCTTCCTATGTAGCAATTTTAAGCATTTCTCTAGACACAATATTTCCAGATGATATAAATGCTTCATTTACTAATGAAAGACTATGCAAATAATTTTGGGAAATGCTACATGAATAAAATTTAGCAGTTTATTTCCTGCAGAATTCTGAGAACCTTTACCATGATATTATTCATTGAACATGCCCAAGAGAAGGAAATACTATGCTGGCTTTCCCCAAACACATCAACATTGGACTCCTTTATTGTAGCGTGTCTCCTGAATTTGGTGTCTCCTCGTTCAACCCTGGAAGCCCTGCTAGAAGCTAATGTATTTAGGCTGATTGACACTAATTCTCTGAAAATGCGGTTACTAAATGTGGTTCTCAAACTCTTTTAGAATATTCTATTAGTTAGTATCTTCCATTCCTCTACCACAATATAAATCAGAAAGTTTATAGTACAGAAAATCAGAACCCTGCTGGTGAAAGGGCACAGCGTGTCAAATGAACTTCGGTTCAGTTTCTACTCGCATCCTCAGGTATTTTAGGATGGCCCCCTTTAGATTAAGGCCTGGAGAGGTAAGGTCAGAGACTCCGAGTAACCTCTCTGTGGTTGTACAGAATACATTAGTCACAGGAGAAGATTCCTACTCCTAGCCCAACCATTAACCTCTGCACACACTCTCTCTGGGTAAAAATAAATCATGTTCTCTAATGGCCAACCGAATCAAAAGGGAACTAAACTGAAGAGAAACCTTTGACAGAGCGGGACTGAATGTACAAAAAGGAGTTTGCAATGGGCTGCTGAGCAGCTCTCCTTTATTTGTTCTTTCAGTTTGGAGCGTGCTGTGGGATCCCCTTGGGACTAGGCAGATCTTCGTGTATCAGGATGTCAAAGATGGAGTTTTCCTTGAGACACAAGGGATGAGAGAGGCTACATCCCAGGTTTCTGGCAACTGGTTACACAATTTGTAAGTGCTCCTGACCACTGGACATGAAAGCAACGTAGACTATGCGAGAAAGGGGTTCTGGAGACAACTGTGAACTTGCCCTTCCCATCAATGGGGGAAGGTAGGAACTGTTCTCTGCTTTACTTAGGTTGAGAGAAAAGCTTTATGAAGACCATGGGGCAAGTTTAATGTCTGTCCCCTTCTGCTTGGGAGGCTAAGTGACCAGTGTCTGACTTGGGCCCAAGGGAGAGTCTGGCTAAAGTGGCAATAGCTCAGAGGACTGTTATTTAGATTGGAAAATAACCTTGCATTATATTTGTGTAGCACGTATAACTGACAGAGTTATTTCATGTTTGACTTTACAGTGAGTTTCTAAGGTGAGCAGAATTGTGATCCTTATCTTATAGATAACGGAGGCAGTGGTCACAGAGAGTAAATGAATTATCTAAATTTCTACACTTGAGACAGAAAGAATAATAGTCATGTTTACCAATTATTTTGTCCCTGTGTTAGGCACAATTGTAAATGTCTTGCCTACATTAAAGTCGTTTAAGCCTGCCCACACGCATGAGGAAGGAATATTAGCTCCATTTTGTATATGAGGAAACTGAAGATCAGGGAGGCTCAATGAACTTGTCTGCTAGAAGGTAGAAGAAAAAACCCCAGGCATTCTGATTCCCATGCCTTTTGGTGATATTCTTTCCATTATACCACATTGACTAATAAGGACTTTTAAAACCTAAAGATTTTTCCAGGTTAGACCCACTGCTGACAGAGTGTTGACAAGTGGCAAGTCTTCTGAGAACTTCCTGGATACTGATGTAAGAATAACTAATCAACCCACTAATTTGCGGCAAGCCGTTACTTTTAAATTACATAGGGGAGTTGCAAAAGAGTTAATATTTTAAACAGTGTGCATACCCTTCCCCACAACTAATTTCTAACATTAATTATTTAGGAAGCTACTTCTTAGGAACTTTTCAACTTAGCCTGATAGATGATCACAGGTTCCAAATGGCAAACATTAACAAGGTGTCAGTGTTGTGTTCCGAACGCCGGGCCCACGTCCGTTGGGTCCACTTGCACCCTACGCCTCTCCAGCTGTGGTGTGCCAGAGAGCAAGCTGAACTGGGCTGAATTCAGATATTTCTGGCTTCAGTTCTCAGTCCTATCAACTACATAATCTCTGAGTTTCAAAAGTCCTCCTTTGTAAGTCAGGGGAAATACATGTCTCACTGTTTTGGAAGACTGGAAGCTGAGATGAGTTGTGTGAATAACATACCTTGTTTAGAGTCTGCCACACAGTAAGTATGTGTTTGACATACGTATTATTTTGCCTGTCCTCCTGCCCCAAGATCATTTCTCAATCCCATTTTGTGAGTTAGGGCAATTCAGTCATTTCCGAAACTTAAGTCCCTCCACTGTAAAATGGCACCACCAGTGAATATCTTATAGGGTTTTTTAAAGACTACGTAAGTTAATACAAAGAGGAAGTACTTTCTAAATTATGATTCCGTTCCCTACCCCCACACCACCCAGCAATGTCTCGTACAATTAGCAGTGCTTGCACTTGTTTGCTGTTTGGAATTTTCAAAGTGCTCCCACACTGCCTCATCCTCTCTCTTCCTTTCCCTTCCTTACAACTTTCTGAAGGAGCTAGAGCCGTCCTTTTCACTTCTGCTTTACTTGAAGCCCAGAGAAGCCTGGTTCCTTGCTTATAAGTTCTTACAAGCAGGACCACGGCGGGACTTGGGCGTGTGGCTGTCCTGGAAAGAGAAGAGCTTTTCCTTGGTGTCTTGCTGAGTGACTCTGGGTCCTGGCGGCTCCTGTGGTCTGGCCCTTGTCCCGAGAGCTGTGCTGGGTGAACCTTGTGAGAGAGGCTGCCTTCTTAGTTTCTTCCCTCATATGTCCCCCCGACATCCTGCCCCCTCTTCCTAGCATTGCTGTCTTTTCCCAAACTGGTGAGGAGGTGCTTATTTCCTCTTGAACTAGACACTATGTGTGGGGGGTTTCCTGTGGGTGAGCTCATGACTAAACTGCAGCAGAACATTTGTGTAGTGTCTGCTGGAGATGAAACCATCTTCATTAGAGCATCTGTCACTGCAGTGTTCATGCTCCGTAATGCCCCAAGATATTTCTCTAAAAACAGCAGTTGCTTCCCTTCCACAACCCAAATAGAAAGGTTCAAACCTAGGCCCATATTTTCATTAAGAGCCACCTGTGTGGGGGCTCACCTGTGGGAGACTCTATACTCTGTGGAGACTCAGAAATGAATTGGACACAGCCTTTGTTCTAGATTAGAAGTTAGTGGAATCAGGTGGTGACATCTCCTGTCGCTGCATTGCCCACCCCCCCTCCCCCCAGTCCCGAGCCAGCTGATCTGGCTGGCCAGGGTGGCCCCTGGACTGCATTCCTCCTGCACCCGTACCCATGGAGAAGACAGCACCTTTCCAGAGGACACACAGTTTGGAAGCATTCAACTAGAACATGCCTGTGTTCACACACATTGTGAAAGATAAAGCAGATGAGATGAATGAAAGCAGAGAGAAAAATAACGGGTCCCTCAACAAGTGTTGCAGAGTGATTAGAAAACCAGGTGCACGAGAGGTCTGTATCACAGCCAGGATCCTCTCAATGAAGAAAAATGAACAGTTGAGCGCCTTTTTTGGGCCATGCACTGGGGATATGGAGATGAAGGGAACCTGGTTGCCTGCCCCTGCAGTTCACTGCACTGCCCAGCCTCCCCTGGCCCATCTCTGCTTTCAGGGGCTTGCCCTCATCCCTACAGAGATGGAGCTGACAGTTCCTGTGTTAGCTCTAATCTCTTAGTGTGTGGCCTCTCCCAGGGACAATTGCAAATCTAAAAGAGACTGTAAGGACAAAAACACCCTTTAAACCTCCCAACAGGCAGGCTGCAGTGGTAGAAAAAGAAGCAGTTGTTTATTTTCCATGGGGGGCTGTGATTCCCCTGACACCCCTTCTGATTCTGCCCATGAAGCCGTCTTCCCTCCTGCCAGTGCCTGAGGCAGGCCCTGCTGGGGATTTGTGATTGATCCCTCCCAGACCACCTCTAGCGCCTCCTGGATGCTGTCTGCCTCATAAGCCTCACCTCCACACTCAGGGCCTCTCAGGCCCTGCTGCGGCTGGCAGTGCTCATCTATGAGGGACTGAAGTCGCAAGGATGCCTCCTACCACTCTCCTTTAGCTCCAAGAGTCGAGCTTTTGAGAGTAATTCATAGGTGGCTTATGTTTTTTAATGTGCCTTTAGGATCTCAGCTTGAATCCTTGGGAAGAAGAGCCTGATCTGGGAGATAAAGAAGTCTACAAGATGCTGGATCTCCCCGAGGACTTTCTCCTTCCATACTGGGCCTTTCATGCTGGGTCTGAATGTGCTGACCTCAGGACAGGTGGTAACACGGGTAGCCCCAGGGTGGTGAAGATTACAGTTAGACACCAAGCGCTTGAGGGCATCATAGAGGACATAGAGTCCGTTTCCCTCATCTGACTAACCTCTTGAAGCATATTCTGTTATTTCCATTTTGCAGATGAAGAAACTGACACTTAAAGGAATTAGTTCGTCATTGTCTGGGGGTGATACTAGCAATGAGGAAGAACCCTGGCTGATTTTACACAGCTAATCCGAGGTTCTTTTTTTCTCTGAGTCTTCTCTAGGCTTGTCCTTATATCTAATTTCTGTTGATGACAGAGACAGATATTATTTCCAAATTAATGAGAAAAGGGTCCACCTACCTCGTAAGAAGGTTTATCGTGTGACTCTGAAGGGGGGTGGAGTGGAGGCTGTCTACATGCTATGTGAATGGCTCCTATGGGGTCTTTTCTCTCTCTCTCAGGGACCCTTGCCTGGGAGTCCATCACTCTCAATTTTGGTGTTTAGTAGTGCCTTTTTCATGCTTCTCTTTGAAAAATGCAAGTTCCCCTGGAAAGAAAAGTATCAAGACCTGAACATATTGATGTGAATTAAGGGATTAAATAATTATCTTGCGGATGAAAAAGACCTGGGCTTCCTGCAGGAGAGGGCACACTGAACAGGTTAGAGGAACAAGGAGGGAGGTTAGTGGCACAAAAATGTCACCATGTCTAAGATCAGGACCTCAGACAAGAGAAGGTCCTGGCCCTCCTTACACTGACATGCTCAGGCCAACATCTCATCCTGAACTTCGGTGTTCCAGAAGGAAAATCTGGCCATATTTTCCCAGAGTTGACAATGGCAGGCAAAGGTGGCTGTGCTAGATAGATGAGTGATAAAAGAAGAAATTGTATAATTTCCATTGTGCCCAAACATCCTCGTAGTCATGACAACATCCTTGGATACTTATAACACTGACAGCCAGGGAGATGGCTAATAATTTCTTTCCAATCATCACAGTTCCTATGTAAGATGATTTCTGGCCCAGACTGAATTCTTGATGTGTGCTGTCTGTGGGATGGTTCTATGTGGGAGGCACCAGGGGAGGGAGGCTTTGGGGTTTACAGAGGTCAGAGGGCAAAAGTCACTGCAGTCACTTGGGTCCATGTCTGACGTAGAGGTAAATCATATGCCAGTGATAGGTGTTTGGAAATGTGTCCCCCATTATCTTTCTATTTCGTTAGGTGCCACTGTTAATGTACCACTGGGTTATGACAACTTCCTCTTAGCAGGACACCCTATACCCTCCTAGTGGTCAGTCTACAGTCCAAGTCAATGTCATCGTGTCACTCTTCTGTTCAAGAATGTCTTATGGCTTACTCTTTCCTACTGTGTTAGACCTAAACTCCCCTGCCTTAATTAGTTTTTCCAATCTGACCAAACCCTATCTATCCAAACCTAGTCATTCATCTTTCTTTCCAGTATATACCTTTTCAGTGGGGACTCAGTTTCCCCTCATCCTCTGCCTGCTCCACAATGGCCCTTTCATATTCTTGGTTTTTACTGAACTCTTTCTTTCATGGGAAATTTCTTCTTCTTTACTGTCTTTTCAAATTGTATTCACCCTTCAAATTGCAGCTAAGTTCACTTTATCCTCAAGAAACTTTCCCTGATGAGGCACTGGGTCAGTCCTCTGGGCTATTATCAGCGCCATACAACCCTACAGATGTGTTATTATTTTCAGGGGTTAATGGTTGATAGTCCTTCTTCCCCTCCAAAGATGAGCTCCTTGAGGTGAGCAAGCGCTGTCTGTAGATGGCTCCTGTATCTGTCACAAAGCCCTCCACCCTTTCTCCACCACCCTTTCTAAAACATCACTGTTTTCTTGGCTTCACTTTTCATTATACCACTATCACCACATGACATTATCTAGCATTGTTTGTCTCCTCAACTAGAGTATAAGCTCCATAAGTGTAGAGGCTTCACCTGTCTTGTCATCTTCTGTACACCCGGCAGCCACAACAAAGCCTGGGATGTAGTATGATCACAATAAGTGAGTGTTGACTGAACAAATGAGTTTGTATTGATTGGCCAATTCCCTGATGGAGAAACAGGGAGGTACCAGTCCTCTCTACCATGTATGAAGCTGCCATATGCCTAAACATGAGCTCTAGTATATAACCTTTCTCAGCCGCCACAGAAAGCCAAACGTTGCTCAATACCTAATGTGTCAGAGTGATACGATCTATAGGGGTACTGCACATTCTTTTCAGAAGAGCCCTGTAACCAGGGACCACAGGAAAGGCTAACTTCTATAAAATGCACGTGCTTTTACTGTGCTGTCTACTTGTTGGATTGTGGTGAGGTTCAGATGCAATGAAATATAATAAGAAAAACATTAAATTGTAAATCAACATAAAAATGGGATGTATTAGCCAACCAGCTGGCAGTGTGAAAAACTAAAATTTATTTTGATGCAGGTGGTAAGAGAAATTGTGGACCACTGGTGTTGGAAATAAACATTAAAGAGAGGTTAGGAGCCTTCCATTAGAACTCTGTAGGATAATGTACCTTTGTTTGTTGAAAGACCTTTTTGGGCATGTCAGCAGTTTAGTAAGAAGGATGCCTTTGTCCTTAGAAAAATACAAATGATGTATTTTCATGTTTGAATGCTGATCAGTGGATTCTATCCAAAAGAAACAGTTAAAGAGGCCTTCAAAACCTTAGAAATATGGGAAGGGGAAAGAGAGATCACCATCACTACCATCACCACGATGATTATTATTATTGAACTAATTCCTACAACAGTCTCAAAAGGTAGGTGCTTTATTCTTTTAAGCAGAGGAGAGAACTAAGGTATAAAGAGATGAAGTCTCTTACATGGGCTCCCCTAGCTACTAAGTCACAGGGTCAGAGATTTAATAAGAATCATTAACATTTATTGAGTACTTTCTAAATGTTAGTCATTCTGCTAAGTACTTCATTTAATACAGTGCAAACAATGCTATTCCTAGGTTAAAGAAAGGAAGACTGAGGCTTAGAGAAGTTAAGCTAATTATTCAAGGTCACACAACTAACAAGGGTAGGAGCTGACACCTAGACAGGTGGCACTGGAACCAGTGTGCTTCCTTGCTACTGTGCACTGCCCCTCTAGTCCCTACCCTCTGTCACTTGGCCATGCAGCGTCCAAAAAATGTTTTTATAATTAGAGAAGCTACTTTCATTAACCCCACAAGCCAATGAAAGAGGAATGCAGAAAAGAGAGAGAGGAATGTAGGGATGGGAAAGAAATAGCCTGACTTGCTGAGGCGAGTCCCATTGAAGAATCTCCAGGAATTATCCCCAACTGGAGAACGCGGAGAGTGGAGTTGCCCTTAGCAGACATCCTAAGGAAGTCTTACTGGCCCACATGTGAGTGGAAGATGGCTGTCAGTTAGATGGGGACCTACCAATCTTTATGAAGGTTTTGCTAAACTGGAATTCTGGTTTATTGAATAGCAAAAAGCAACATCCAGCTACCTGAGAATTGCATAGACAGGATGCAAAGGCAAGGGGATATTGTGAAAACCTTATTTATGGATCAATAGGTAATCTTTCATACACAAAAGGTCAACTCCAAGAAGGCAGAATGATAAAGAGAGAAATGTTGCCTGCAAATACAGTATTGACTTAAAAAAAAATCCACCCTGATGAGTTCTTTGATGTATATTCTTTTAGTTAAAGTACATTTCTTTATTCATGAGTCTTTTCCTCTAACCACTTTGGGCTCCTCAGTGAAGTATGAAGGCAGTGATGAAGAACACTGATTTCTAGTTGTCTTGAATTCTGTGCTGTCAAGTGATCAGCGTCAAATGGAATAAAGACTGAGAATTTCAGAAAAGCAGTTCTAAGTGTGTGCGCACAGCAATTAGGATACTCAAGCGACATCTCACCTCTACCCACTGTAATTTCCTGCTTTGGTGGCTGTGATGATAAATTTATCCTGGCTTAAGGAAATAAACCACTGACTACTCAATCCTACTGGTCCCTCTGAGTGCTTCACTCATTTTGTGTTTTTTTCCTTTTTTCTGAAGCAAGTCATTCATCATCCAAAAAAATATTTGAAATCACTGCTATTCACCTCTACCTGGTTGCTGGTGAAGTTGTTTATTATTTATAACTTCTGCTCAGTCATAAGTGTGGAAGGGAGCTTAGCTGGGTTTTGTTTTCATGATATAACCTGTCAGATTAGAGGACCAATTATGGTTTCAGGTTATTCTTCTTTGCAGTTGGGAAACTATATCAAAGGGCCACAGTCTGATCCTTGAATAGATAGATACACTGCTAGTGGAAGTGCCTTGGATTCTTAGGATTACCGTGTGCAAACCGGGGAGGAGTGTCCAGGGGTTGGGGGAGGCACATCTTGGGCAAGAGGTCAAAAGGCTTAAGATGCACAGCCCTTTGTCTCAGCTTCCTGATGGGGATCTGCATGGAGGTGGGTGTGATGGAATTTTGTACACTGTAGAATTATGTAAGGATATTTTTTTCAGAGCAGTTATGGAAGAGCTTTTGACAATGACACAATTCCTCCAAACTGCTTACTAATTCTTCTCTTTCCCCAGTTAGAAAGCACATTTCAAATGCTCAGAACAATAGCGTCCTCTCAGGAAAGGATGGAACTGGAATCGGTCACCTCCAGCTTTGTCTGGATGTGACAAGGGAGCCAGATGAGACTGGGGACTACTTAACACCTCAAAGTGAGGAAAGGACACAAAGGAAAGGCTGGGCTCGATGACAGATGACACAGATTTCAGCCTTTTCCAGAGTCAAAGTCATAGCTTTGTCCCCTGTGTTCTGCCAAAATTTTCTCTTCTGCTATGCCTGCATCTTCCCAAGTTCCTCCCCAGCTCTCATCTCCTTGGAGAAAAGTACGAGAGTCTTTGTTAACGAAAATGACTGGTGCTGGCCATGAGTGGTGAGACAATATTGGGGTCAAATTCTGTATCGCTTGATTTTAAACTTTGCAGTGATTCTTTATCTCCTATTCACTTGCTCCCTGTCTACCATCCTCACAGTTATTCATGCTGTTATTATCATGGGCTATGGAATACGAGTGTGAGGGGGTAGTTTTCTTCCTGGATCCTTCCTGTGCAGGAGTGCTTTTCATTGGCCATATGTGATAGTTTGTCAATTGGGGTGACCCTTTGTATGTCCTAAGGGGCTAAAGGCTCTGTGCCCCCTGCCCCAGATTTCGCTCAGACCTTTTGTAGGAGGAGAGGGAGAGAAGGAGAAAGGGAGGGAAGGTAGTTAGGAGGTAAAGGAGAAGAGAAGATGGATGAGGGAAACTAACTGGGTAACAGGCACTAATAACTTTATATTTGTATAGTTCTTTACAGTTGGTATACTGAAAAGCAATTTACAAAATGTTTTTTACAGGCATAGTCCTAATTTGGTTTTCACAACCACCCAGTTTACAGATAAGGAAATGGAGGCTTAAAGAAGGTAATAGGCTGCCTAGTTAATAAATATCTGGAATCTAGTCCTTCTGACTACATGTATAGTTTGTTTTTTTTTCTTTTCTGTACTGCTCAGGCATGTCCCAGAGTCCTCATTTTGAACTCATGCCAAACACTCTAGGTAAAAGCTAAAGGTCTTTCTTAGTGGCCACCGTAACTCTCTAGTCAACACCTATAGGAATTTTCCTGAGGAGGTAGACTTTGGTTGACCAGGGTAAAATCACTCTACCAATAACTTAGTACATTTTGAAATGTGTTGGGCACTTTTTAGTATAAAATATTTTGTAAAAAATATTTTCATATATAAATCTCACTTGAGGCTCCTAAAAGCCATGTTACAGCTCAGAAGTCCAGCTCAGAATCCTATGCCTTGTCTCTTAATCCACATTTCCTCCACTGCCAGGCTAGCCTCTGCAGAAGGTATAGCAAAGTCCATACATGGAGCCAAGCCTCCCAAGTCTGAAACTAGAAGCAATCGTAACGCTCACCTCTGAGCAGCACTGGCCTCATAATTTATGGGGTACAGTGCAAAATGAAAATGCAGGGCCCCTTGTTCAGAAATGTTTCAGTATTTCAAGACGAAACTTAGTCTGAGGTTCTCTGAGTGTGGGCCCCTTTCGAGCATGGGGCCGTGCGCAGCTGCACGGGTTGCATGCCAATCAAGCCAGTCCTCCCACTGACTTTATCTCAGAAGTAGATGGCCTTTTTTCTTCCCTCAGATCCAGGTTGTGTGTACTCTCTTCTGTTAAATTGTCTAGTCCCTCAGTCAAAGATGTAAGGCACCTAATGGCCTACTGTTCCTTAATGTACCTGCTAACTCCAGTTCTCATAGATTGAAATTAGGGACAGAGTCATAATATCAATAGTAGCTAATATTTATTGAGCCTTTACTATGTGATAGACACTGTGCAAAACTTTTTATGTACTTTAAGTTGATTGCAAAATGGCCTCAATTCTGTATCACTTCCTGCATCCACACACCTGGCATTGTGACTTTGCAGATTTCCCATCAAGAAGTAGAGTCTGCTTCTGCCCCTCTTGAATCTGGGCTGGTCCCATGAATTGCTTTGGCCAATATAGTGAACCAGGAGCGATGGGATGCTAGTTCAGGATTTTAGTCTCAAGAGACTTGCACCTTCAGCTTTCTCTCGTACAATCCTAGGACCGCCATGAGGACAAGCCTGTGTTAGCCTCCTGGAAATGAGCACCCCTGGGAGGAGAGCTGTTGTTTCAACTGCAACCGTCCGGAGCAGCCAGCCCCCCGCTGACCTGCCAACTAACTGCACATGCACGAGTGCGCTGAACTGAGGTCAGGAGAATAAGAGTCCGCTCAGCAGAACTGTTCCTCTGATCAACTCACAGGTGAGAAATGATAAGTAGTCATTGCTTTAAAACTGTCTCCTGGATATAGTCAGTTATGCATTATGATTGTGTTATTAAAGAACATGTTTATTATTTCTATTCTCTCGACAAGGAAACAAGCTTTGAGAGGTTAAGATCTTGTCTGAGATCCAACATTCTAAGATCTAGAATGTTTGACTGTGTAACCCGAATTCTTTTCTGTTATTTTGTGGGGCCACATCATAGCCCTGAGGGCTCTGCCAAGCCCTCAGCTAATTTGAAAGCCATTTGAGTAAAAGAAGCAATGTTTTTGCTGATGGGGGCAGGCCCAAGAGATGGAGTTCAAACACTAGGAATCTCTCTACTGATTAATACCATGTCTATTATGAACCAAAATGTGCAAAATAAAACACTGTAATTTATCAAAGAAAACAATGTATATATTCAGAACAAAGGAGATGATGTCTTTGAGGTCAAGGTCACAAGCTAAATGTTAGCAGAAATTTTGGCTGCATCTCATTAACACTAAATGAAGACCGAGTTCTGCAAGAGGTCTGTGTGACAATCCCATTAATGCAAATGACATTTCTTATGATGTCTGTTTTAGTAAATGAAAGCAAAATGCAATTACATTAGTGGAATTCACTCACGGAACTAAACTAAAATCTCCCAGAGCAAGTGTCTCCCCACATCCACTTCTGCCCCACGTCTTTGATCAAAAGCAATTGCTTCCCAGAGTAGCAAGTGGACATTTTGCTAAAATAGGAATACACAATTTGATCATAGAAGGGGCACCAGAATACAGGAGTTCTTACAAATATCGGAGGCTGGGAAGGTTTTGGAAGGCATCAGGCTGGATGTACAGCAGGTTTTTGGCCTTCTCAATTCTACTGTAAAAGAGAAAACATGAACATAATCTCAACAGTAAGGAATGCTATAGTATTTTTTCACATTATGCAGAAAATATCAATGTCATCCATCCATCTATCATTTCAATAAAAATTGAGCAGACATGCAGTGCCTTTTACCATGTCAAACTGTGCAAACTAAATATTAACCCTGCCCTGCTTAACTCTCATCACCAAAGTTCTCCTGGGCTCTGTCTGTCAGAGGCAAACAAAGCCTGGGTGAGTCATTTTTTCCCCTGAGCACAGCTGAGTCCTTGACCAGTAAGGATCTTCCACGGTCTGAGGGAGCTAAGAGGGTAAGGATGAGACCAACATGAAGTATTGAGCTTTTGTCTGGTCAGGAGACAAGAGATAATGGGGTGGAAATCAATAAGAGGGGGTGAAAAGAAGACAGGAGGGAAGGAAACAGGTTGAGGGGCAAAAAGAGATTGGGAAAAAAGAGAGTGACGAGGCTAAGGAAGACAAAGATTGGGGAAAGACAGTGACCATTTCTGCTTTTAACCATGAAACCCCAGCAGACAGTAGCTGGGGATGTGACAGTGATGCCCTTCATGCTATAGACTGTGGCTGCTCCCTTGCAGCTCCTGGGAAGTGGTAACTTCTGATCCAGGTTGGCCTGAGCCTTGTCCTGATCGATAGTCCAGAGGTGAGCTGTTCACATTTGGATTCCAACAGAGAGGCTGCCCTTTCCCCATCGTGCTGGATCAATGTATATTTGCAGAGATGCTCTGTGTTAATTACTTCCTCCCTGTTTCATTAGCTTTTATGTTGCAGTAACATGTGGCTACCCAGATCCAAGTACCAGGTAATTAATCATTTTAAGGACAGTCAGTGCTACATGAGGGTGAGCACCTCTCCATGCAGGAAAGAGCTGTCCTATTAGCTCCGCTGCCTGTTGAACTGCACGGGGGGACACCTGCTTAACCCTGCCCAGAGGACTGGCTGCTCTCTGGGTTCTGACCAGGGGGTCATGTCTCTCTTTCCCAGTAGGGTAAGGAGAGGCCAAACAGAGAGAGGAGAAAGGATGGAGCAGCAGGGCAATGGGAAGAAGAAGCGAAGGCATCAGCTGCAGAGGTTTAATGACAATGAAGAAGAAAGAGAGTGGGGGTCAGGGTGGATGGAAGGAAGGAAAAGGGAGGGAGAGTCTGCCAAAATGGACAGACTGAGTGTCATTCCTAAACAAAGTAGTGTGCGTATATGTATGTGCTTGTATATTACATGGTGGTCATTAGAGACTGTGTGTGTGTGTGTGTGTGTGTGTGTGTGTGTGTGTG
>VMDR010006422.1:9914-45716 GCA_007922815.1 Macrotus californicus | reverse complement strand
TGCATTTGGAACATTTAAAATATATTTGTTCTTTTTTAAAATTTAATATGTACAGCTAACTCCAGGGGGTCATAAAATAAAATAAACATTATTGGTTATTACCATTAATGAAGAGATTCATTCTAGATAAAATTTTATTTTTTAAAAAAGAGAGATTTGATATTTCATTGTGGTTTTAATCTCCATCTCTCTGATGGCTAGTGATGATGAGCATCTTTTCATATGTCTCTGGGCCCTCTGTATGTCCTCCTTGGAGAAGTGTCTGTTCAGGTCATTCACCCATTTTTTAACTGGATTTTTTGTCTTCCTGGTGTTGAGTCATATGAGTTCTTTACATATTTTGGAGATCAAACCCTTTTCCAATATATCATTGGCAAATATATTCTCCCATACTGTTGGTTTCCTTTACATTTTGATAATGGTTTATTTAGCCTTGCACAAGCTTTTTACTTTGATATAGTCCCATTTGTTTATTTTTTCCTTTATTTCCCTTGCCCTAGGGGGTATATTGGCAAAAATATTGCTACATGAAGTATCTGAAATTTTACTGCCTGTGCTTTTCTCTAGGATTTGTATGGTGTCACGATTTATATTTAAGTCTTTTATCCATTTTGAGTTTATTCTGGTGTATGGTGTAAGTTGGTGGTCTAGTTTCTTTCTTTCTTTCTTTCTTTTTTTTTTTTTTTTGCATGTACCAGTCCAGTTCTCCCAACACCATTTATTGAAGAGGCTATTTTTACTCCACTGCATGTTAATGCCACCTTTGTTGAATATTAATTGATCTTAGAGACATAGATTTATTTCTAGGCTCTCTATTCTCTTCCATTGACCTATGTGTCTATTCTTCTGCCAGTACTACAATGAGATATCACCTCACACCAGTCAGAATGGCCATCATTAATAAATCTACAAACAAGTGTTGGTGAGGATGTGGAGAAAAGGGAACCCTAGCACACTGTTGGTGGGAATGCAGACTGGTGCAGCCACTGTGGAAAGCAGTATGGAATTTTCTCAAAAAACTAAAAATTGAACTACCTTTTGATCTAACAATTCTGCTGCTGGGAATATAACCTAAGAATTCCATATCACCAATTCAAAAGAACTTGAGTAGGACTTTCAACTTAAAATAGAAGCTTCAGAGAAAGGAGGGAGTCCCTGATTAGGAAAAGGGCGGGGGTCCTAGGAGAGAAAGAGGTTTACTGTATCATTCACTTTACAAAGGCATACATGTCTTTCATCCAAGTTCAGAACTACACGTTAAACCACATACATACCTATACACATGCAACATGCAAACAGCTTTGCCATTAATTAAACAGGTATTTTCTCATCACCAAGACCATTGTCCTTTGGATCCCTTCCACCTCTAATTATAGACTCAGTTTAGCATTCAGCTCTAATCACAATATCTATTAAGACACAAAGACCTGTTATTCTTTCCCAGTCTCAGGAACTAGGACTAAGTTTAAAGTGTTATCACTGGCAGAAATCAGCCAACACAGACCCGTGAGTTAAGCACACCAACCAATAAATCTGAACAACTGTTTTCTTGTTATTTTGTTGGATATACAATAGCACCGAGCCTTGATTTTGCTTCATGAGGTATGTGTAGGTACATCTCGCTGGATATTTCTTGAGGAAACTACCAGTAATACCTTTTTGCTACAATATCGCTTGTTAAGTATGCTTATAAAAATTGTCAGTACTGCTATATATTTTTGAGAGGAATAATCTGTAGGAAAACTGTCTCTGTGTACACGAATGTAATAGTACCAATTAATTCCTTAAATTTCCATCCATGTAGATGACAAAACAAATAACTAAAGTCCAGAGGAGAAGTTCTCAGTGGGACCGTATGTAAAATTTGATTATCAGTGACAAAGCCCAAAGTGTACACAAACCTCAGATCAGAACTCCTACTTATGCTTTTTATAGAAATCCTGCATTTTTCTCACACCTCCACATGCCCAGTTATCTTGGAGACTAAGCGTGGAAGTGCTCGAATACCAAAGACATGACTCTGTTCTGTATTTGTGGCCTGACCCTCGGCAGGAAGTCCCAGAAACCTCTGGAGGATTCCCTCCCTTGTGAGATTTCGGCATTATGTTTCCTGTTTTGCAAGGCTGGCCTGGTTCAAGGAGCTTTTGCAAAAGCTATGAAGCTGAAGCTTTCTCAAAAGCAAATCCTAAATGTCCTCGCAGCTTTATTCTCTAAATTGTGTATGAGCTAGGAGAAATGTATCCCAAAAAGCTAACTATTTTCTGGCCTATAAACTACATTCAATGTTTTTTTTTTTAAAAAGGCATTCTAAAATATTTAAAAGTTTTCATCTAAATCTTACTCAAAATAATTACACAACTCTCATATCTATGAATAAGCCCAAGGACCCAAATTGGATACAGAGAATACAACCCAATATATTTATCCCTAATTTTATTTGGCTAATAGTAAGTTCTTTGATTGCATTAAAAATACCAAGTCATAAAGTTTTCAGCAAAAGGGTATGGAAGAGTAGAACCAGGTTTCATCATCAGAAATCATGAAGGCACAGCAACAATCACTGAGCAAAAGGATAGTAGGGAACAGTCCTAACTGCTGCTGGTGTGCATTGCCCTGTCGGAGGGACATCGTGGAAAAGGCACCTCCACCAGGAAGGACACATTGGAGAAGGGACGCCCTTCCTCCAGGAAAAGGCATTTGCATCCCAGGGCCCAGGACTCCGGGGTGGACCACAGGCCACAGAATTCTGCCCCTACCTGGCTCTCTGGCCCTGTGTACCCAGGTGCACGACCGTAAAGCAGGCTCTGCTTTCTATCCTCAGCCCTGAGGGTTGTCGAGCTCATGTGCCAACCCCTCAACCAAGCCAGCAGCTGCTAGACTCAATTACCGCTCTGATTTGAAGTCTCCCCTCAAGTTCATGGGGAGGTCGGGAACTCTCAAGGTGTTTCCTACTGGTGGAATTGGTAACATGTGAAGCAGAAAGCGATAGGAAGGAGAAGAGACTAGGAAAGAAAGAGAAAAGCACTTTTTATGTAGGATTAGTGGAAACCACATGAATTTTGTGGACCAAGTACCACTTTTTCTGGCATATTGAATTTCATAAACTGTTTACAAGACTGACAAACAACAACAAAATAAAACTGTTGAAAAACAGCCTGGTGTTTGTCAAAACTTAAGCAGTATGGTTTCCCAAAAAAATGGAGACAGAAATATTTTTGTCACATACATTATCGAAGACAGAATCACACTAAATTCTGTAAGAATTCCATGTGGTTTTAGCACAGCTGGAGCCGCCTTACCCTTTGTTCTGCTGTCTGTTCTAACCCAGGCTGTCAATTGGTCGGTTGCCAGCGACTGCGTGTGGACAGGCATGTCAACAACCATGTCAAAAATCTCCAATAACAGGTTGACAGAGGAATTGTACACCAGGTTAGAGAATGCATTGCTTTGTAACCAGAATGCAAATGTAAAAGACTTAAAGCAACTCGCCTTGGGCCACCCTCTTCGTTTGTCCCCTGGGGGGGCCATGGCATCGACAGTTGGAGGGGAGTACTGGCTGACACCCTGGCACCACCCTGCACGTCTAGTTTAAGGGCCCTCTCCCCCGCGTCCTGGGCTCCCGCACTCTTGACAATCACCTACAGAAAAACCCGGAGACACGTGTTATAGCATAGTCCATCTTCAATACCAGCGTAGCCTAAGAGAGAATAAACCTGGATTGTAGACCTGGGGCCAGTGAACGGTAGCCCTCAGGACAAATGAAGCTCACAGCCTGCTTTTACTGATGAGTTTTACTAGAACACAACCCCGTTCACGTGTGCAGGCCACACGTCTGCTCTCAGACACCAGCAGCTAAATCCAGCAGTTGCGACAGAGGTGATCTGGCCCACCAGACCAAGATGGTGACCCCACGGCCCTTCACTGTTTCAGCAGTGGGCGGACGCTTTTCTAGGTGCAGGTTTGTGGGTCACCATCTGCGTGATCTTCAGCAAGCCACTGGACCTACCACACTTCTCCGGGAAAGTTAGAGCCACTGACTTCATCCAGCCGTCATGAGGGCTCCATGACACAAAGCCAATGAACGGAGCTCCTGTCCCAGGGCTGGTGCCTTGTAAACTGCTATGACAAAGGTAGCAGGCGTTGACCTGGGCTTTTGGAGCACGTTGTTGAATTCCATCAGAGAAGCTTTCGAAAATCTTTTGCAGCATAACTACTGGTGATTAAAATAGGAGAGGTCAAGAATTCTAAAAATCTGTAATGTGTTTAGTCTGGAGGGAAAAGACAGATGCAGAGGGACACTTGGGAACACAGACATGTGTGGTGCTGAACCGCCTTTTTTATTTTCTCTTCTGGAATCTTCGGACTCATCCCATGACATTTTTTTCCCAAAGATTTTATGTATTTATTTTTAGAAAGAGTGGAGAGGAAGGAGAAAAAAAGGGAAAGAAACATCTGTGTCTTGTTGCCTCTCATGTGCCCCCTACTGGGGACCTGGCCTGCAACCCAGCATGTGCCCTGAGTGAGAATTGAACCCGCGACCCTTTGGTTCACAGGCCGGCGGCACTCAATCCACACTGAGCCTCACCAGCCAGGGCTCATCCCCATGACTTTTATGTGTTACAAAGCATCTTGAACAACACAGAGTACCAGGAAAGAGTGAATCCCATTAAATCCCAAACCACCCACCCAAGGGTGCTTGTAAAGCTCTAGTGTGCAGACTGTGCGATTGTTACAGACACTGCTCTGAAGTCGGTGATGGTGGACATATGCTAGAAAAACACAATTGTTCTACGATTTTTAAAAAAAACACATACAGAGATTTCTTTGTTATCTTCAAACAAAAAAACCCCTGCCACCCTGTCCCTAATAAACCATCTCTTGACACACATGTGAACTGGCCCAGGAATCCCCCTGCACAAACATACAGGCATCTCTCTGTGGTTCCCAAACAGGTTACCCCCACCCCTCAAGCCCCACTCTCTGGTATAAGGGGACATTTGGAAAAGTCTAGAGATACTGTTTGTTGTCCCACTGGGGGTCAGAGGAAGCGCTACTTAGGCACCTAATTGTCAGAGGCTAGTCATGCCGCCCAATGTTTTACAGCTCCACCAGCACACAGAAGTACCCCGTCCCCGACATCATTAGCGCCCAGGTGGAGAAAACCCTTCTAATTGAAGTCACGTGAAAAGTCAGAAACAGAAAGCAAAAGCTCATAGGACCTGGGCAGTCCTCTTAGAAAGGACTCAAAATGGCTTAGGTTAAATTTAAAATAACTGTTCTTTCTCACTCCTTATCTTAAAGGCACTGATACCACCATGGTCAATCACTTCACTCATTAAATCCCTCAGTGAGAAACTATTATGTGTGAGGCCATGTGATAAACACGGTGGATAAACAGTGAGAAAGCAGACATGGCTCCTGCATGTGTGAAGTTGAACAGCAAGGGCATTACCTGTAAATCCAGTGACTACGGTGATGTGTCCCTGCTTGTGTTCACTCTTTACTCAACACGTCTGTTTGGGCCTCACTGTATGCTCGGCACTAGACAGAAGGTTGCTTGTAAAATGCACAAGGTACAGTCTCTATGGAGCTTTCTAGTAACTGATATGGTCTGATGAGGGTTTCAGGATGCTCTGCTGGCACAAAAATAAATCCCAGTCTTGGGGACCTGGAGGATGCTGCCCAGAAAGTGTGACATCTAAGTAAGACCTGAGGAATTCAGACAAATTGGCCAGGCAGGAAGAGGGGGCATTCTGGCAAGTCGGGAGTGTCCAGGTGACTGTGAGCATTTCAACGTGGTTGAAGCATAAAGAGATGAACCTGAGCCCTGACTAGTGTGGTTCAGAGCATTGAGCACCGGCCTGCGAACCAAAGGGTTGCCAGTTCGAATCCCAGTCAGGGCCCATGCCTGGGTTGTGGGCCAGGTCCCCGGCTGGAGGCTCACGAGAGTCAACTGGACGATGTATCTCTCACACATCGATGTTCCTCTCCTTCTCCTTCCCCCTCCCTTCCCATCTCTCCAAAAATAAATAAAATCTAAAATAAGATGAGAGAGAGAGAAATGAACATAACAGGTAAGTACAGCCAGACCATTATGAGGTTTCTATCACATCTTTGATGTTTGGACTTGATCCTAAGGATATTTGGAACTACAGACAGGTGTTAGAGAGAGAGATATGATCTGGTGTGCATTTTGGCAAGATCATTCTGAATTAAAAAATAAAAGAAGACAACAAAAGCATGGACAGAGGTAGATGAAGGGAAACTTGTACACCCGGATAGGAGGCGGTGGCACGGAAGCAGGTGAGCGAAGGCTGCGCCTCAGAGTGAAGGCTAGCGAGCCAGGGAGGGAGATGCCAGTGAGATGCGGGAGGTGTTCGGAGGTGAAGGGGACAGGAGTCGAGAGCCGACTTTGGGACAGTGAGTGCGGGCAGAGGTTGAGAATGATGCCGTTTCCTGGCATAGACACGTGAGGAATTGGGGGCACAAGGGAAGGAGTGGAACAGCGGACACATTTTGCGGACCCTGAACTCTCTCCTGCGGTGTCCGATGGGAGGTGAAGCCTGTGTGTCCCTCACTCCAGGTCCAAACTGCTGCCTCTCCATTGGGATTTGACTTTAACTGTTTGCAAAAATGAGAAGTGGGAAAAGAGAACAAGCCATTTTACGCAACTGCAGAGGCGCCCTGCCCGGTTTTCTCTCACCACCTCTTCACGGCCGGCCTGGGAGCAGGGTTTCTTTCGCCACATAGAACCTGGAGATGGAAGAGAGACTTCCACACTGGCTCCAGAAACACATCTGCTAACCCAGGAGCCCTAACATCATCCAAGGGGGAAGTCAGGCAAACAAACCTTTTATTATTTACATTTGCACAAGGTAAATAATTGCGCACAGCATGCTTTATGGCATGCCAGGGGGACGCCATGTCAGCCTGTCTTCTTTCAGAAAGTTCTGCAGATTTGGTGTAAGGACATCTCACCCAAGACAGAGCTCAGGTCGGAGACCTGTGGCTCCCTGCTTCCAAGCTTCCTGAGGACAGGCTAATTCTAATTCACTGCTGACTTTTGTAAAGGAAGCTGCTAAACCAGTTATGAAACCCTGAACAATATCAAGCAGCTCACACTTGTGCGGGGGGATGGCACGACATCGTTCTAAAGTATTTGCTCCCAATCGACAGACACAGTGGTGGTGCCTCCCCTTACTCGCCAGTCACACTGCCCTGTAGGGAAGAGGAACTGAGGTTCATTTAGCCGGTTTCTGTTTCTGCTGAAACGATGTGGCTTATGATAATTAACATTTTGCCTTTGGGCATCTGTGCGAACCACTGGTTTATCTGTCTGTGTAGAATGTGGTCTTGGACTGTCTTATTCCCCAACTTCCAGCCCTTTCTTTTTCCCAATGGCAGATTATCAGCTAGTAACTCAGTTATCATTTCTTCCCTGCCGTGCTCTCAGCTGAACCAGAGGCCTGGGAACTATGCTTCCCAGAATCCCTGCCACCAATTTCCATTCTGGACATAAGAGGCACCCAGGTGAAGTTTAGAAGAAGAAAAAAAGAAAAAAGCAGGAGCCATATTTTTGGTCCTCCGGGGGCTGGGGTAGGACTTCAGCAGATGGGAGTCCACAGCCTTTCTGCTTGTTTCCTGAGGGCACCCTCTGTGGTTCTGGAAGCGGCTGGGACAATTGTCTGCCTTTTTCTGCAATGTCCTGACTTCCTAGACGCAGCAGACCTGAGATCTGGAGGTAACCTCTCTTCCTGCTCTTCCCAAAGTATTCTAGGCACCTCATTTCTGTCCTGACTTCTCTGATGCCTGACAGAGCAGCTTCTGTCCCCAGACTGAGAAATTTCCCGCTCAGAACAATGGAAGAGGCAGCATCACAGGGTGATTATGAATAGCATGGGCTACATTCTTTTTCCTTGTAAACTTTCTCCATCACAGACTTTATTTTGCAGTGACTCAAAGGGAGTTATTTTTATCTACTGTATTTCTACCATTGCCCTAAAGCCGGAAATACATCAGACATGGAAAAGACAGTTAGGACTGGCTAGGAGTGAATGAGAGTGGCTATTTATATAAGAAAAGACGAAAATGTCACAGATTAATTTTATTTGCAGTAATAGTGAAGATTCTGAGTCTTCCAAAGGCAAAAAAAAAAAAAAAACAAACAAATGACGTTTAAGAAAAGTCACTGTTTCTCAAAACATGGACGTTTTTGACGCAGATATGAATGAACTACCGCCAGATTCTACTTAAAGTGCCAGCTCCACCCAGAGAATGATTGGCTGGGCACTGCAGACCACTCCCGTGCAAGTCACTTTCTCGTCTGCCGTGTCCGACGGAAGTCTTCACTCAGTTCTTGGGGAAACAAGACGATGGGAAGTTTCACAATGATCGGGGAGACAAAATGACTCTCCCTGCTCTTTGATTTACTCTCCATTCTCATGTCCTCATTTTAGAAAGCAAGACAGAGCAGATCTTGTGTTTTGTTTCCCAACATTTATTAGCTTTTACACATTAGGAAAACAAAAATGGAAATATGAAGGCAAAGGGCTTAGTAAGAGAGTTGAGCCAAATCATTTACATCAGAACCGCATGGTACACTTTGTGGTTTGGGTTTGTTGGTGTTAATTCCCCTTAAGTATCATTTTCTACTCATCTTCTTGCATGCTCAGTAAAGAAAAAAAATTTTTTCTGGAGAGAACATGAATACTAAGAATCAAAAGCCCCAAGAAATAAACTTTATTTCCTGCAATTTGGTTATTTGTGTTTAGTCTAATCCCAAATTAAATGAAATGCAGTCTAGTGTATTAGATTTGCTTATTTTAAAATAAAAGTTGTAGTTGTTGAACTTTATACTCATTTGGGCTAACAGGTTTGATATTGGTTTTGTGTGTTAAAATAGCCATGGGCAAGAATTCCATTTATTCAGCTTGTAACAGACATTTATTGCCTTCCTGCAATATTCAAATGGTGATAGGTGGTTATGTATGTGGCTATGGTTGGACACAAACATGAATACGCCATAATCCCCACCTGCCTTCAGGGGGCTCGGTTGACCAATCCGGGCAATAGGTCTTAGCATCCCATGGTTTTTATGCCTTTTCTTTGGTTGCCTAAGAGTGAAAATATACCTGTGGGCCAGAAATAAATTTTCTGGCCTAAAATCACAACTATGTAAAGAAAAAGATCAGGAAAGCATTGGACTCTTTAAAGCTCAGAGATGTCCCACAAAACTCACACTGTCCGACCTAGCAGCACAAACGATTAATGGAGGTAGTCCGAGACGCCCCAGACATCCTTCCACCTCTTCCTTTTCGGGGAGGTTTACTCCGAACTACACAAGAATACCTGCTGTTCGTCCAAGAGGCCTCTGGTATTTCCCTGGGAGGCACTGAGTGGCCTGAAAGTCCACATCCTCCTGCCACCTTAGCCGAGCAGAGGGCCTGCTTTTCCCACACTCACTGCCACTGAGAGGATGCAGCAGCCAGGGCCCTTGGCCTTCAGACCGATGGACCGTTCCGGCGCCAAATACTGCATTTCCCATTTCTACGTTTCACATTCCGTTGAATCCCTTATGTTCAGGTCCTGGTAAGCATGTGCTATGGATTAAAGTAGCACCTTGTACCGCTCTTGAGGGTCTCTCCGAGGTTCCCAAGTGCTCTGTGCAGAGCTGGTGGAAAATCCAAACTCACCTGGATCCAAGATCAGGCGATCTCAAATGTCGCCTTTCAGTGGGACCTCTCCGACCTCCCAGTTTAAAGCTGCTGCCTCGGCCTTCTCTGTCCCCCCTTCCTGCTATATTCCACTTTTCTTAACAGTATTTATTTTCTAACAGACTGTGAAATGTCCTTTTTTATAAACTATTTCTCTCCACCACAGTGTAAGTGGGATGTGGACTTCCCAAAACAGATGTGGTCTGTTCTGTCCATTGCTGTATCCACGACCGAAGACTAGCGCCTGGTCTATAAGACTACTCAGTCAATATCTTGGTTTCTTATCCCATGCTATAGAGCATTTATGTGACTCTTATAAACAACCTTATACTGGAAATCACGGTAGCCATATCACGTCTGGTCCATGAACCTGAGCAAGAGTAAGTCACACTGAGGATGCCTTTCACGAACACATCTGCCCAGGTGGCAACGCAGCCTAAATGTTAACTTCATGGTGTGAGAACTTGGGCTGAGTTCAAGTCCCAGCTCTGCAGGTACCCGCTACATCGCTTTATCTGAAGCCGTTTTCTCACCGAGGATAAGGGTGTCATCAGTGCCTGGCCCGCAGTGCTGTCCTGAAGATCAAATAAAATGCGCATCGCATGGATGACAGTATTGCCACAATTTCTGCTTATTTTCCCTCAGCATGGTCTGTGTGTGGCCAGGCTGTATTTGCAATGGCCCCTTTCATTCTGTAGGGCGAGTGTTGTCACCTGCCTGTCATCACAGTGAGTAGCAGCCTCCTATTCCTCATCTTCCCCTCAATTGCCACACAGACACCCACATTCAGGGATCCGTGACCCAGGAGGAGGCCTCTTTCCTGGTGTCCTTTACAGCCTCAGAAGATATTTGACCCTCTTTCTAGTAACTGCCTCTCCAAAGCCAGCTCCCCCACCCCAAAAATCTGGTTATTGAGTCTCATAGAAAAAGAAAATGTCTTTTTTTTTTTTTTTTTGTAGACAATGAAATTTTTATTCACTCTCACAGAAAGGAGAGGGGTGTGGTGGGGAGAGAGACAGCAGCACTGAGGGGTGGGGACTTTGGGCTTTTATTGGATTACAATTGGATTAAAAGGGTGGGGGTTGCTGCTATGAGGCCCCTGGCTGCTGGGGCGTGGGAACCCAAGGCTGCAGTGTGTTCTGATGTTATCTTCTGCCTGTGGCTGTAGGGAGCGGAGTTCTGTTCCTGCTTCCAGTCATTTCCAGTCCTGGGGACAACTCGGCAGAGTAAAAGGGCAGTCATGTTCAACAAGGTCATAGGTCTGCTGGGCCAATGGTGCCACAATAGCAAATGGGGCTGGCTTTGTCTTTTCATTCCCCTCCTCTGGTTTTAAAATGGATTTATTCTTGAAAACCTGGCCCGGGTCTGGTTCTGGGGAGTCCGGACAAAGTTCTCTTCTTCTGTAAGTACTTCAGGAGGGCTATGGTCATAGATCTGTCCTGCTCGTGCAAAAAGGCAATTTCTTTGATTTCATCGAGGCCTTTCTCTCACCAGCCACTGTTCTGGCTCCTGCTCCAAACTGGATCCCTTCTGAAACCTCCCTGAAAAGAAGCTCAGGCCGCCTCTGCCCTCCAACCCTTTACAAAGGAGTTTGTCTCACATGTGTTACAAAGCCCTGCCACACCTGGCATTAAATCTAGCCCCCAGCTTAGCTCTGACCTCCAGCATCCCCAGAGTCACATGGCGCCACATTCCACGGCATGCCCTTTGGGATACTGAAGACAGACTAGACTGTTCTACCTCTGCTGAAACAGCCCCAGGCCTCCTGACCACAGTTCCCATGGCAACGTGCCCAGGTCCTGCTTCCTCCAGGCCACTTCCCTGACATTTTCTTTTTGCTCCAACAGGGACTCTTTGAATTACGGTCCCTGTGACATACCCCAAAACTGTACATGTGGCATGGCCTACACTGTGCCCTAGAATTTGACCAGCCAGGATTGGAAATTTCAACTTATTTAAAGGCTGTATGGGTTCGTACAGACATTTCTACAAATTGCACCATACTGTGGGCCCAGAGGGAGGTTGTGGTCAAGTAAAATCTCCAGATCAGTAATGTGTTAGCCTCTACGAAGCCAGGTTTTCTGGCTTCTTCATGAACTTGGGTCTGTGCTCTGGTGCCTTCTGATGGTCCAGAGCCACGCTGAACTTGCACTCGATTTTCTTTTGACAGCCTGTATGCTGTGCTTCAGCTGTGAGGTGGTTCTTAAGAAGGCCAGATTCAGTGTCAAAGGAGATAAACCTGAGACACATTGGAAAGAACTGAAGGGATGGTCTCAGTTAGCACAGAAAACTTAATAATTATTTGTGATCCTAAAGAGATTTGAGGAGCCCTGCCGTACAGAAATGTAAAGTTCAAAACTTCTGTTCAGCTGTTCTTACCCTTAAGTCCATGAATGTGCTTCAGGAAGGCAAGAATCGTCCTCAAAGGCATACAACTCCGGTGCCAGCATGCATTCATGAACTTTTCCGAGGAGAGCATCTATGGATTTCAGCAGACTTATAATGGGACCCATAATCAAAAGAAAGATTAAAAACCACCGTCAACCCCCTTATTTTAGGAAGGACATATTTGAACCCTGGAGGGGTTAAGAAAATTACTGAAGGTCACATAGCTAATAGACAATAGAGTCTGAACTCTAATCTGGGTCCGCCACATCCCAGCTCTATTGCCACATGTATTTGCAAGAAAGCATTACTAAATAAAAACAAAATACATGTATGTATGTGTATTTATACACTATATGCAAATGAGTATGTACATTTCACACATGCATGTTTTACATGTCTTAAAACTCATATGGCTCTATTGTATATGAGTTTATCCAAATCTTTTATTGGAATGGATCATAGGCATTGCTGATTGGACATGGACATGGCTGAAACCATGGCAACTGATCCAGGGTAGGAAACAAAGTCTCCTCATAGATGCTGCGTAATAGCCCTCTTTGTGCTTTGCAACGGATGGCTTGAACATTGTAAACTTCAAAGCAAAGTCTGTGCTTCAAAAGATCAAAGGAACTCATACTGAAGAGTGTTCAAAAGTAGCCAGATGTGTTTCACTCCTGTATATGGTTCACAGAGCTGCCAACGGTGAGGCTAGATTGATTGTGGTTTGAAGTCAAGGTGGAGTACTTTTGTATTGGAGGGAAGTGAGTAACAATCATAGTTGCAATCTATTAATTTGACAAATGCTATTTAGCACAAGAGGGTGAATTCTGTGTTTTTCAGTTTCATTCTCCAGCTGATTTGAGTTTTTAAATAATAGATTAAGTTTCATTGTAAACCTAATGTTTCTATTACTCACTTTGAAAACCATAAGCGCCAATAATAGCAGTAAATGGTAACTTAAGTCATGTTGGAATTCAAAATACTAACTTACAATATCACTTAAGAAAAAATTAGTTCAAAAAATAGTTCAGAAATGATGCATAGAAGTATACAACATTTGATTTAGGAGTAAATGGATAGATATTTTACTGTGGTTTCCTGTTTTATAAATGAGGAGACTGATATCCAAAGAAATAATGTGACCCAACTTGCCTAGGTTACAATAGAAATTAATATCAAAATGAAATGAGGACTTCCAGCCAAGATGGAGGCATAGGTAGACACGCTTTGCCTCCTTAAGCAACCATAAAAAGGTTCACAACTAACCTCAAAACAAAATACAACCAGAACTGCCAAAAAAATCAAACTGTATGGAAGTCTGACAAGCAAGGATTTAAACAAGAAATATTCATTCAGACGGGTAGGAGGGGTAGAGACAGGTAGGAGGGGGGTGAAGACCTGGAGCCGGGGCAGAGAGGACACAGTATGATGGCAGTGAGGCAGCAGCAGCAGCAGACAGAATGGGTGGTCCCACATTCACGTGTGGTGGATAAAAACCAGAAGGGACACCTGGGGAGTGAGCCATCCCAGCCCCAGGCCAGACTGCACAGCCCAGGTTCCCAGTACTAGGAAATAAAACCTCATAACTTCTGGCTGTAAAACACAGTGGGTGTTGGTGCAGCTAAAGAAACTGCCAGTCTCTCAGGAAAGTCCATTTAAAGGACCTGCATGGCCCTAGAATGCACACAAACCCACCCATGTTGGGATTCAACACACCATGGCAGAAACTAGAAGGGTTCCAGTTGCATACGGAAGTGATTGGAAAGGAAGCGAGAGCTGAGCAAAGGGCATTGTTCCCTCTCCAACCCCTTTCCCACATACAGCACACCACAAAGCGGTGAAGTGTGTTGCCCCACCCTAGTGAATACCTAAGGCTCCGCTCCTTACAACGTAACAGATACACCAAGACAGAGTCAAAGTAGCTCCATCAAATACACAAAAACAAATACAGGGAGGCTGCCAAACTGAGGAGACAAAGAAACATGGCCCAATGAAAGAACAGGTCAAAGAAACAGAGCAAAACAGAGATAGCCCACCTATCAGATGCAGAGTTCAAAACACTGGTGATAAGGATGCTTAGAGATCTCATTGAGTATGGTAAATGCATAAGGGAAGAAATGAAGGCTACACTAAGAGAAATTTTTTAAAAAATCCACAGGGATCCAACAGTAAAGGGAAGGAAGCCAGGGTTCAAATCAATGATTTGGAACATAAGGAAGAAAGAAACAGTTAACCAGAACAGAAAGAAGAAACAAGAATTCAAAAAATAACAATGAGCAGAGAAAAAGAAGACTCTGGGACATCTCCAAACATGCCATCATTTGAATCATAGGGGTGCCAGAAGAAGAAGAGCAAGAAACTGAAAACTTATTTGAAAACATAATGAAAGAAAACTTCCCTAATTTAGCAAAGGAAATACACATGCAATTCCAGGAAGCAGAAAATCCCAAACAAGTTGGACCTAAAGAGGACCACACCAAGACACATCATAATTAAAATGCCAAAGGTTAAAGATAAGGAGAGAATCTTAAAAGCAGCAAGAGCAAAGGAGATAGTTACCTACAAAGGAGTGCCCGTAAGACTGTCTGCTGATTTCTCAAAAGAAACTTTGCAGGCAAGAAGAGGCCGGAAAGAAGTATTCAAAGTGATAAAAAGCAAAGACCTACATTCAAGATTACTCTATCCAGCAAAGCTATCATTTAGAACTGCAGGGCAGATAAAAGTGCTTCCCACACAAGGTAAAGCTAAAGGAGTTCATCATCACCAAGCCATTATTATATGAATCGTTAAAGAGACTTATTTAAGAAAAAGAAGATCAAAACTATGAACAGTAAAATGACAATAAATTCACAACTATCAACAAGTGAATCTAAAAACAAAAACAAACTAGGCAAACAAACAGATCAGGAACAGAATCATAGAAACAGAAATCATATGGAGGGTTATCAGTGGGGAGAAAGGGGAAAAGGTGTAGGGATCAAGAAGCATAATTGGTAGGTACAAAATAGGCAGGGAGATGTTAAGAACAGTATAGAAAATAGAGAAGCCAAAGAACTTACATGCACCATCCATGGACATGAACTAAGGCAGAGATTGCTGGAGGGGAGGGGGTACAGGGCAGAGGGGGGAAAAGGGGAAAAATTGGGACAACTGTAATAGAATAATCAATAAAATACACTTAAAAGAGGAACAAAATGAAAAACCAGGTTGAAGTCCAGAACTATGATAAAGTTTTCATATGGTAGCCTGTTTAGTCTTTCAGGGTACACCCGAAAGGATAAAAATAATATTAAAAGAAGATGCAACGCCCGCACAATGGAATACTACACAGCTATGAAAACAGATGAACCCTTGCCTTTTGCCACAACATAAATGGACCTTTAGGGTATTATCCTAAGTGAAATAATTCAAATGGAAAAGGACAAAGGCCATATGATTTCACTTATTTGTGGAACACAAAACAAAAAGAAAACAAACGAAACAAAACAAAGTGAAACTAATAGATACAGAAAACAGATCGGTGGTTAGTAGAGAGGAAGTGGGACAGGGCCAAATGGGGAAGGGGTCAAATGTATGGTGACCAGTGGAAAGTGACCTGCTGTAGTGTAAACAGATATTGAATCATAATGCTGCACACTCAGAATTAATTAATTAATTAAATCATTGGTGCTTGTCTCACTCTTTTGTTCTGTTAATGAGGTCTGCATTACCCAAGTCCTCAAACATCGGCTTCGTTTTCAAAGGGCTATTTACAGCCAACAGTAAAGCTTCACTCCCTTTGATGCCGACGCGCACACATGTTCAAAGTTGCTGAACCGTGAGTAATCTCAGAGCATAAGGAGAATCACAAATTACCAGCAATGGAAAGAATGCTACAGACTGGTCATCCAAACCAAGGGTTTCATTTTTCCACATGTGGCGATTGCAATGTCACAGTAGAAGTGACAACAGGAGTGGCCTTACTCACTGTCACTCCCCGCAATTTGTTTGGAGGATGTGTCCTTCTCATCCACGCAGATGGCAGATGGGGGCTCTGTAGGAAGGGGCTCAGCCAAACTTGAGCTGCAGTGCACTTTGCCTCTGCGTTCCAAGACAGCGGGAAGCAGGGAAAGAAGTCACCCTCCTGCAGGGCTGTTTGATCCCAGCCTCCAGGGGCTGCTGCTACACAAGGCGGGCAGGAAGCGATGTGCCTGTCACCCAGCTGATGCACCAAGACAGCTCACGATGAACGGACAAAAGCATGGGCGGTGGCCTCAAACCGCAGGGTGTGACTGGGCTTAGACTTTTCAGGGACAAGGGTCTGGGTCACCCTACCAGTTAATCCACTGAGACAAGCAGAGTCCCAGGCCAAAGAAGAATCGAGAATGTTTAGGAGAGGAGGGGGAAGATGAGTGTCAGTTGGGACTTGAAGAGCAGCTGCAATGGCAGAGGTGTTACCAGAATCCAGAGGTGTTCCCGGATCTTAGGTGCACCAGGTGCATCTGAGCAGCTGGAGGGCAGACTGGGAAGCACCACACAGGTTGTTTTCAGGACTGAAGCACTTGTTTCTCCGGTTTCTGGAACCACAGGCTGAGTGCCTCTCCAGGGAGGAACCTTAACGGAAGACACCTCTGCCCCCCACCCCCATTGTCCAGCGTGATTCTGCCTTGCCAAGGGCAGCACACATTCAACCAGGGCGCGTGCAGGACTGTCACAACCTGGTCCTCCTTCTCCGAGTCCGAACTGCTCTGCGTCGTCACCCCAGCACCGGAGTGCCACCCTGGGGTTGACTGAGGCCTCCCCTGAGACATCATCGCTGCCCGGCTTCCTGTATTCCTGCTGATCTGGACTCTGCTCCCCACTCAGCCTCTTCTCCGGGGAAACCAACGTTCGACACCCGCCTGCCCTGTTAGTAGGGACCTTTTCACTCTGTCATTTCTCTAAACTGAGTCCAAAATCTGGAATTCTGTGTTCATGCCCACCACAGGAGGTTGCTCAGAATATAACCTTATAAGAGGTCTGAGTAATCTGCACATCTTAGGGAGGTGTGTGCTCAGCACGCGGCTGACCGTGCCTGACACTGCAAGGAAGTGAGCAGGGGAAGACCCCTGCAGCGGAGACTAGACGCTATTGGGGGGGTGGCGGCGGGGGGGGAGCAGTGAGCAGGACAGGACACCTGCAAGGAGCAATGGCCCTAACCAGGCTGAAATAATCCCCTTGTTGATGATAGAAATCTGATTGAAATTGAAAAGTGAACGAGCCCACTTTTGAATAACTTTATCTAAAAAGCTCAGGTAAAGTGCTTATTTGTCTAATGAACATGCTACTTCTCTGTCTCGTTACACACTCACACACACACACACCAAAACATCTTGAGTGTGCACTGGCAGTGTCATTTTCGCTCATTCTGAGCAACGACCACCCCAAAAATGTCACAGTCTAACACAGGAATTAAGGTATCTGAGATGTTGGAATTTCATTTTTTTTTTAATGTTTTAATTATATTTTTCCCATGACCATTTAACCCCTTATAGCACACCCCTGTGCAGTTTCATTATTTGTAAACACTTTCTGACGTCAAGTCCCTGTCGATCAATGTCACATTGATGCTCAGTGAGCAGAGTTCTCCAAGAGTTTGATAACAGCCCAGTGACCACTCCCAATAAAGGGTTGGCCTTCTTCCGTCTCCTTCCCTGAGCCAAGAGCAAAGTGGGGTATTTTTAAATAAAGAAGAAGAACGTAAACTCCTGTGTTACTCAACAACAACTCTCCACTTCTCTGTCCTGCAATTTTTGTACTCGGTGACGAGGCCCTGGACCTACTGGACAATGAATACTTGAGAACCTATTTAGAACTGATCGATGTTTCTTCTTTTCTCACATTTTCTCTCTTTTTTTAAAATTGCTGTTTAAGTACAATTGTCCCCATTTTCCCCCCACTACCCCTCCCCACCCTACCCATTCCTGCCTCTTGCCCTCAATCCTACGCCCTTTGGCTTTGTCCATGTGTCCTTTATAAAAGTTCCTTGATGATCCTTCCCCTATTTTCCCCCATTATACCCCCCCCCCGCCCCCGCTCCCTTCTGGTTACTGTCAGTTTGTTCTTTATTTCAATGTCTCTGGTTATATTTTGCTTGCTTGTTTTGTTGATTAGGTTCCACTTATAGGTGAGATCCTATATTTGTCTTTCACCACCTGGCTTATTTCACTTAGCATAATGCTCTCTAGTTCCATCCATGCTGTCGTGAAGGGTAGGATCTCCCTCTTTCTCTCTGCTGCGTAGAATTCCATTGTGTAAATGTACCATAGTTTATTGATCCACTCATTGACTGATGGGCACTTAGGTTGCTTCCAGCACTTGGCTATTGTAAATTGTGCTGCTATGAACATTGGGGTGCATAGGTTCTTATGGATTGGTGTTTCAGGATCAATGGAACAGAACAGAGAGCCCAGAAGGAAACCCAAGTCTCTATGGTCAATTAACATTTGACAAAGGGGTCAGAAACATAAAATGGAATAAAAATAGCCTCTTCAACAAATGGTATTGGGAGATCTGGACAGCTACATGCAAAAAAATGAAACTAGTCCACCAACTTACACCGTACACAACAATAAACTCAAGGTGGATAAAAGACTTAAATATAAGTTGTGACACCATAAAAGTCCTAGAGGAAAACATAAGTAGGAAAATCTCAAATATTCCACACAGCAATATTTTCACCAACATGTCCCTTAGAGCAAAGGACATAAAGGAAAGCATAAACAAATGGGACCTCATCAAAATAAAAAGCTTCTGCACGGCTAAAGAAAACATCAGCAAAATGAAAAGGGAACCAACCATATGGGAAAATATATTTGCAAATGATACCTCAGACAAGGGTTTGATCTCCAAACTATATAAAGAACTCACACAACTCCACTCCAGGAAGACAAGCAACCCAATTAAAAAATGGACAAAGGACCTGAACAGACACTTCTCCAAGGAGGACATACAGAGGGCCCAGATACATATGAAAGGATGCGCAGCATCACAAGCCATCAGAGAGATGCTAATTAAAACCACAATGAGGTGCCACTTCACACTCGTCAGAATGGCCATCATAAACAAATCAACAAACAACACGTGCTGGCGAGGTTGTGGAAAAAACAGAGCCCTAGTGCACTGTTGGTGGGAATGCAGACTGGTGTAGCCACTGTGGAAAACCATATAAAATTTCCTCAGAAAACCAAAAATGGAACTGTCCATTGACCCAGCAATCTCACATTTTCTCTTGAAAACAGACCCACTCCGTTTAGGCACATGAACTGGGAGAAATCTAGAGAGGAATATAAAGAAAAATTAAGCTATTAGTCCTTTTTCACCTCAGACGGAAGAGTAAAGCACAGAATTGAAGTATTCTCTCTTTCATTCACAGGACAAGTCAGGATTCTGAGCGTCCCAGACACAATAGCGCACTGATGGGGACAAGTGCAGCTGACTGAAAAAGCCAAACATTTCGACTCTATCAGTGTCAGTCCGTAGACACACCTCTCCTCCTGCGTGGACGCGTCTCTTGCCCATAGCCACGATCACTGTGAACTGAAGAGTCCCACCAGCAGGAAAAAGGCAGGTGATACGTGGGTGGGAGAAGAAAAGGGGTGTGGGGGGCTCTGTGTATCAAAGGAAATGTGCAGCCTGAAATAGTTTCCAGGTGGCATGTAAGGCAATGGAGTTCAACGTCAACCCCGCGTGATTGAATACCAGAATAACAACATTGCGAAAGGATAAGTAGAAATGCTTCAATTTAGGGCTTGTTCGGGACAGAAGTGTTGAAGAGCCCAAGTGTCTGTCTTATATGCAGGTATGTCTGGGGCGAAGGGGTAATTTATCAGAAGGAAGTAGAACGGAGAGGCTGGAGAAAAAAGCACAAGTATAGATGACAGCCATTTAAAGTACTGACTAATTCGATGATTAATTTTACTTGTCAACTTGACTGGGCCACGCTGTGCCCAGATATTTGGTGAAATTCTTCCAGGTGTGTCTGTGAGGGGATGAGAGTGACATTGAGTGGTAGACTGGGTATAGCAGCTTGTCCTTCCCCTCGTGGGTGGGCCTCACGCCGTCCATTGGAGGCCTGAACAGAGCAAAGAGGAGTGAGAAAGAACGTGCTCTCTGTCCTCCTGTCTCTGAGCTGAGACATTGACCTTTGGCCTTCCAACTCAGACTCAAACTGGAGCCTCACTGGTGGCCGCCCGGCATCTGGTCTGGACCTCTCAGTCTCCACCATCCCACGAACCACCGACTCCTCTCAATAAATCTGTATTTACAGCTACACATACACATACATAGCCAGAACTGCTTACAGTATGTGTATACATATGCTTATAGTGTTTATATACATATGTAATGTAGTCATATATGCACATGTAAATTTTATGTGCATATGTATATAATTTATATATGCATGTACAATGTATTTATGTTAGATTTTATATATACATATATATAAATTTTTTTAAAATTTTATATATATGTATATATAAAATCTCCTCTTGGTTCTATTTCCCTGGAGAACCCTGACACCCTGAGTGAGGGAGCAAGATATGAGGTAAAGAGATGATGAACCAGGATGAAGGGTCTGAAACACAAGAGGAAGGGAACCTGAGGAATGAAGGCCAGGACCCCAGTGTCAGATCACAGGCCCCTCAGTAAACCGGGGAGCAGATGCACCTGAGCTCATGAAAGTATCACCCTCCCCAAACCAAAATCCACGAGGCTCAGGCCGGGAGCAGCGAGGTCTTTAAATAAGCATGAACAAAATGGAAATCCAATCTTTGTTTGCACCTCTCAAAGACATTTTAAAATCTTCTAGGGCATTGTCCATTCACAGCAGTTTCTAGTAAATGTCTGTACCCAGCTTTCTTGAGTCCTCAGATGCTCAGCTGCTCCACACTCTTCCCTCCCAGACAATGTACCTCACTGCCTGATTACCCATCACCTCTGAACAGCACCTTCCCTGTAGAATATTCACCGTTTGCTCAGCACTAGGAGGTATTTTTCTTAAGAGAATCTACTGACTTCCATTCACCCATTCTCTCCTCAAGGCCAGGTGCATAGAGGGGAGAGAGAGGGTTGGGAATCTCCTAATTATTGATAATGTCTCCTCATACTAGTTGGTTTGGACCAAGGTTGTAGTTGGGAGCTCTTGAAAGACAGGACTTTGTTCCTTTTGAGAAACTCTCATCAACCAGGGTCAGTTAAATCCTAAAGGCCTAAGACTTCCAGTGTATGTGACGAATCAACTCATCTCCTCTGCATCTGGAGTGGCACCAACTACCTCCATCCTTGGAAGGACTGAGAATAGTCACTCAGATTGTTGTCTGTACACTTAATTCTCTATGGAACTGGCTGAGAAAGGCTGACTTAGAAAACAGGTTGAGGTTAAAAGCAATAGGTTCTCTACGAACTCCATGTCATCGGGAGTCACAACTAACGAGTGTCCAGTCCTGAGTCCCTCATATGCAATACTGAGAATGCACAGCGTTCAGCGAAGATTTGTCACACTGACGAACAAACCACATTCTAGAGAACCCTGAGCCCTAACTATCGTAAAGTATACAAACAGCTGAGAGCACCCAATGAGGGCTCGTTTGTGCTTAACCTTGTGCCTGGAAATGAACTAGTGACATCTTCCTTCTATGAAGTCATCACTACGTGGTGCTCCTAGCATTCTCTCTCTCTCTCTTCAAGAAGGCTTAGTTGTGCACCTGGATGGTATGAGCTGGAACACGGCATGCTGCATCAGATAAGAGACAGTCTGCAAAGACCATGGGAGGAAAACCCAAACCCAGGGGCTTGCTTTTAACATATACTTGTCCCATATTTGGCCCTGGAACCCACTACACTGTGGCAGAGGTGAAGTTAATGCTGTGACATTTCTTACCCATGCTGTTTCACCCCAGCCACGAACAGCGCCCAGAAAAACTTCCTGTTGTTTCATGCGTCAGGTGCAGTTCAATAAGCACAAGGTGGGGAGTCAGGATGGGCCACGTTCTGCTGCTTATCTCTCATCAACAGGATCCATCTTCACACCGAGGGCTGTGGTCGGCAAAGCCAACCACGGTGCAACTGTCAAGGGCTGGCTGCCATCTTTTATCTTGTGTACGTGGCAAAGTTCTCTCACTGTATTTCAGAGTCAGGGCCATAAATGTTCTTCCTTCTTTCTCTACTGCTCTGTTTCAATGAGCCTGTGAATTTTTGAACCCTTGAGATGACATGGGCCTGCAAGGAGGGCCACACCTGTGCTTCTGATCAAATTCAACAACATCAGCAAGTACAGAAACACAAATTCGATTACAGGAAAGGCGTGAGCCATGGTCGCCTGGACGGCAGCCAGTCTCTCAGCCTTGAATCGGGGCTTACAGAGCACCAGTGTGATAGCCGGACACAGGTGGAATGCGGTCCCCACACCGCTACCCTGCACGTTTAAATAGGGGGATGTGTTCAGACTTTCCAGAAAGTTCCACTTTTGCATGGGGAAAAAATCAAACACATATCATTATTTCCAAAAAAGCAAAATAGACTACAGTGTCACAAATGAGTCTCAGCTGTTTAAAATTAGACTGCAAAAGGAACTCCATGTAAGAGTATCCCCTAGAACTATGATTCAACCCCTTAAGATACTGGCCTCTCCAAACTGAAGCCTCGGATCGTTAGATGTGTTGGTCAGCCTGTTGATTGTGACCACGCTGCCTCCATTAACTTCCACTGCTTACGTTACTTACTTTTAAAGGTGAATCTTTGTTAAAAACCAAAGTTTTTCATCACCACCCAGGAGCCACTGGCCACACCATTTGACCCATGCGGAAGTAGCCGCGTGTCAGCTGAAAGAAGTCCGTACTCGGATGCGGGAAACCTGGGTGAGGATCTCTGTTTTCCACGTGTCAGCCACATGAATTTGGGCAGCTTTCCTCCCCCTCAGTTGCCCACCTGCAATAAGGAGATTATGTACAATGTGGAACACCACGATCACTTGAAGTCCATCCATTCCAGCTCTCAAACTGATAATTCCGTGTCTTTTCTGGTGGGGATTACAGGTTTAATATAGGTCTGAAAATCGAACACAGATAATTTGGCACACATAACAGCCCATTGAATTGGTGCCTTCCTCCCAGATCACCACACCTGAGCCTTCGGCATCAGCACCTGTCTCACGAGTTTGGCTTTTGCTGGCCCAGGTCAGCGGAGCAGCTGAGCCTGCATTTTGGCTACAAATTTAATACATTAATTCACGGTTTGACTCAGTGAATGTGCCCAGTGGTGCCTAGCGGTGAATGTGTGCACGTGCACTTTGATGTCTAGTGCCACTGTTTTAGTGCTAATTGTGCTTATCTGTGACAGCTGTTGTCCCCTGCATTTAACTCGTGATGAAACCCAGGCAAGTAGACAAACGTGCAGCAGCTCCTGTTTCTTGTAAACCACCCGTGAATGCAAACAGAGCCCATTTCTGCTTAAGGTACAGTTCAGCTGTAGTTTCTCCTTAAATCACACAATGTGAAATTCATCAGCACTGAGATCATTCCAAATGCTTCCTCAATGAAGTAGCAACTAAACAGGTCCACACTGGATGTAATATGTCAGAGTTCTGGAATATTTGTTAAAACAAGAAAAGGGCACGTTCACCCGGAGGCATAGCTTTCTAAAACACGTGAAGAGAATGAACTTTGGGTCAGTCGACATGTAAAACAGCTAATCCCATTGCGTGACTTTTGCACTTGATTATAAAACATCGAGTTTAGCATTTACTCAGCATTCCAGGTATCCACTAACATCCGATATCCGCTATTCAAGCACTGTGTCTTAGGAAGTTTTAAAAGTCTTTAGAGATACCTACTTGTATATTGAGATTGTTAGTATTTAAAAAATTTTAAAAGTCACTGAAACAAACAGAATACACTTTTAAGAGTCAGCCTGGTGCGGTTTAACTATTGTGACAATATGCTGCCTGATTAAGTCTTAGCTATTACTTACCAATGGCAATGACAATTTATTTGGATTTGTGAGAAAAACGAATATGGAAAAATGGTGTGTGTGCCAAGACCACTCCTGCTTCTTCTTCACCATAGCTGTTTAACGGGCTGTGTGTCAATGAGCCTCCTGTATTTCTTCTCTAAAGGAATGTTTCCATTAACAAGGGAGGAGGTCAGTTCAGGTAGAATCAAGACTAAAATAATAAACCAGAGAAACTTTCTGCAGAAAAGGCAAAAGCTAAGAGAAGTCCAGTGCACGGCAAGGCCGGCTAAATAAACGGGGAACCAAAATAGCGGGGTAGGATCAGGGTGACGTTTAGTGTGCGCTCCCCTACCTAAACCATTCCTGCGGTCTGCTCCGCTGGTTACACACCCACAGTGGGGGGGGGTGGGGGGGGGACGAAGTGAAAGGTTTTTTTGTCTTACTTTACTGGCTGCATTTTTTAAATATTTAACTTGCCCGTTGCTAGTTGGAGGTATCCCAAAAAATGAGAGAACTGGGTTAAGGAAATGAATATCTGAACCCTAAAGCAATTTAAGTTCCTGAGGGAGGTAGGGAAGGGGTGGGGGAGTGAGGGAGAGGTTACCGAAACAGAAGCAACAAACATGGTAAGCAAAAATAAATTAAAAATTGAACATGGTTATTCCTCAACGGAACTAGTAAATAGCAAATTTATCGCTGTTATGGAAAGGGGCCAAATGAAAAAAGGAAAAGGGAAAACAAAGAGATCGAATCGTCAAACCCAGAATGACCCCACCTCCCAGTCCTTTGATCTCTACAGATGCTCCCCTGCCGCTCAGCCGTAGGGAAGTGCACCTGAGTCTCTTTTCTGGAAAATGGACTTACCAGCGCAGCACGCGACTCTCCAAGAGAGCAATTTCTAAAGTCAACATTGTCACCATCTCGCCTTCAGCACCAGACTTCAGGAACTTTAGAGGAAATCAGATGAACTGAAGGGAAACAAAAAAAAAAAAAAGAAGGAAATCAGATCTACTTGTAAGAGAAATAGGAGGGAGAAACTTGAAGCTGTTGGCCACGAGGAAGTTTCAGAATTCTGAGTTAATTTTCACCGTTTGTTTGAATGCCCACCTCTCACTCTCCGCCAGGTAGCTGTCTCCACCCATGAAGAGCAAATGCAAGCATTATGTTCAGAGTTCACACTGTATTTCCCCAAGGAAATGCCTTTCGTGGTGAGTAGAGCTCAGAGTGTACAATTATTACTTTTACGGGTCTGTGTTCCCAAGTGTTTAGAAAACCGGGGGCCTAGAATTTCTTACTAACCTCTACTCCTTCTCTGGATCTCCTTAAGTCATCAAAAACGCTGGAGAAATTCAATAAAACTATTTTCTTTTTGAGCATATCCATATTAAAATAATATTGAAGAGGGAAAGGAAGAGAAGGAAGAGAAAAGTAGAAAATGAGATTTTTATTTTCCTTCCTAGGAAGAGCCACAAGCACCATGAAGTTCTCATTTTGTGAATCTTGTCTGAGATTGGAGAAAAAGTGTGAGAAAACCCAACATGGGCGGAATCGGAGGCCAGAGCCAGGGCCCCTCTGGGACAGGGATGTCCCTCCTCATTATCTTATCTCCCAATATGAAAGGAAGCAGAAACAAACAAAGGCCAGGGTCCCTCCTGCATCAGGGGCCAGAACACCAGCTACAGAGAAGAAAAGACAGCCCTGCCCTGGAGGGAGACTAAAAGCAGATGCTGCATTGGGAAGGAGGTTCCTGATCAGTACACTTGCTGTGAACATTACAGTTCACAGTTTTGTTTTGTTTTTTTAAGTCTCCAAACTACCACAGAAAGCAAGGAAGGAGAGGAAAGGGGAAGAAACACCCGGACAGCAAATTAAAAACTAAATGTATTTATTCCTCAGCTGAACTAATAACACAGTGAAATTACAAAGAAGTCCTGAAGAAAAGGGAAAACACAGAAATTTAAAAAAATAAGAACGAAATGCACCACGAAGTTTTTCCCCACAGCAAATAGGAAAAGCTATATAGAGGAAAACAGTATCATCTCAAAACGAAAAAGCAACATGCTCTTCATGTGAAACTGCAAAACTCCAGGAAAGGGAGGGCATCTCAGATTCAGAGGCCTTGGAAGTGTGGCTGCAATTGTTCCAAATTCAGATAAGATAAGCCAAAGGAAGTTTGCTCCCTTCCCCTTTGACAGTCGAGGTAACCACGCGTTGCCCCTGTATTGGTCAAGAGTGAGCGAGGGCAGTGCTGAGGATATCTCTGAGATGTAGAGAGCAGTGGTCACCTGGGGAGCTGGCTAGGAATGCCGAGCCCCAGGTCCCTGCCCAGGGGTGCTATTCCATGTCTGAGAATAAAGCCCCATATTTTACACTAGCTCCTAGGGTGACTCACAACAGGTGGCCCTTACAGCTCACCTGGAGAAACTGCACTGCATTAGAAATTGCTCCTGAAACGACCTTGCCCACCTGCTGTTCTGTCTTGGTGTACACGAGACATCTTGGTTCACTCCCTCGAAAAAAAGGGAAGATACAGCTCTAGCTCCGATGTGTGCATCAAAGATCAAATTCAAGGTGTTCCCAGCAATCTGTGCAACCTCTAGCCAGACTTCTCTCTGTTAAACCCAGAAATTTTGCTCCTTGCCCTAGACAACTGCCTTCATAGATCCAAAGGGACACTCTGCTCTGAAAGCCACTTTCGGATTCTGTGACATTCTACGACATCCACCTGTGTAAGTGTATATTCAGTGTGTGTTTTAGAGGGCAGACATGTGCTACCTGTCCAAGTCACCAGGTGGGCTTTCAAATATCTATTGACTTGATTTCAATGGGAATTTTTATAAATAGAATTTCCTAAAATTATTCACAAATCATCAAGATCACAGAGGGAAAAAATGGGACAGTCCTACATCTACGACACTCATCCCTCTACATTTTCGGACCTCCCTGTGGCTGGTAAAGCCCCTGACATGCAAAGGCTGTCCACAGGCACTCACGTTGTGAGACGTTCTGCACAGGACTGATGGCCATCAGACCCCCTGGTGTTACCTACTGGAAAGGAGCTTGGAACCGATTGTCCCCTTTTCAAAGGGGCCCCAGGAGTTACTTTGCTTCTCCAGCAGATAAGGTGTGTTATTTTGCCTCAGATTAATCTACCTCTTTACGGATCAGAAATGACTTTATTGTTACTTTTTCATGTTTTTCCAACAGCTGAATCTTACAGTTTTAGTACTCCATGCTCTGCTGAGTACTCAGTGATTGATGTGTTCTATGAAATAATATGTAAAAGCATTACTAAACTGAGAAAATCTTTTCTGGCCACGATGTCCTATCCAAGCACTTCAGCCTTTGCTTAATAGAAGATGTGTTACACTTTTCTATGTTACTGTTGGAGCCATGAATCGCATGAATCTCTTTTGTGGGAGACTGAGGCTCACATCGACACAGTGATTCTTTGTGCTATGTCGAATCACTCTCCTTGTTCTTATTTTCAATCCACGGTGACTGCAGCAACTGTCCGGCCTGGCTATTCAGGGACAGTCCCAATTATTACATATTTTTCTCCCATTGCCAGGGTCTGTCTCGTAACACCAGCACGCCCATAACAAATTTGCCTTTGGAAATACAGTCGCAAAGTCAATACATGCCTTAAAAAGGACTGCCTGACTTTGAGCCTCTCTGGGACGTCCACCCACCGCTCTCTCACTTTTAGGGTCTGTTCAATGGGAATTTGTGGAGGATGGCATTGGTCTTGCACCCTTACTGCCATGGGACACTCTTGCTCTATAAATTACGCCATCTGTTTCCCGCTTCTGCAGGAATAGAGGTTTCCTGCTCCCTGGGCTTGGCGTGGTGTTAAAACTCTCTTATCTGTTGCTCTTGTGTCTGCTGCTGCTCCCCCACTGGTTTCTCTACCTGTGACCTGGTCTTGACCTCTGGTTTTCACCTCTTCGCTTGTTCCTCTTACTCAGCCACAATTTCCTGCTTTTCATCATCGGTTCTATCCACCCCCATGACCCTAGCTCTGCTGGTCCAAGTCTTTACCCTTAAACACCTGCAGCATCCTCATCGGGGACTCATCCTAACTCCCTCTGCCGCCTTTCAAACCCTCCTTTATGGGGGCTCCCACGCAGACTTCCTCGTGCCTTCTCTTCCCAGCCCCACAACACGGTGCTTCCTCTTCCTTACAGCTCCTGATCTGAACTTTAGTTTTCCCTTCCCTGCCACTTTCTCAATATGTCCCGGTAGATTTCTGACCATTGAAGCCACTAGTGACAAAAGCATAGATCCACTAAGAAATGAGTCTGCCCAGAGAAAGAAGTGTAAATTTGGGAGAAATGTTTGTAACCACACAGAAATTCCATTTTGTTAACATGACCCTTCCTGTTTTCGGTCTGTCCACTCCCTCTCTTAATCATTAAGCCCCTGGGACCTCAGATTCCAGTCAGCATCAAACTGTCTTAAGAACAAAGCCTCGGGTCTCTTCACCTCAGAAAGAGAGCTTCAATCAAGCTAAAGATAACACCTTGACCTCAGCTGTGTTTCAGCCCGAGGCCCATGAAAGCTGAATCAAGCCACAGCCTCAGAAAACCATATAGAACACCACCATCCATGGCTGATATGGGGACCTGACGCATGATCAACTGTTCCCTACCCTGGTCCCAACCAATCAGGAGAGCCCACGCCCCCAGCTCCCTGAGTCACCATAATCAGTGATGTTTCCCTACATAACCCACCCCATGGAAACCATCAGGGAGCCAGGTCTTTGAGCACAAGCTCACCTGTGTCTCCCAGCTTGGTGTCATTTCCTGAACTAACAAACCCGTCCTTGCTTGGCTGCAAACTCCTGTGTCTCAGCTTCAGTGCGTGCAGGCGCACAGACCCCTTGAGCCCGGTAACACGATGGCAGTGGAGACTCTGGAATTCACCTTCAAAAGAATGGAGGCTGCTCATGCAGAGATTGAGTTGCTTTTGATACACAAACCAGTTTAGTTGTTTGATTTGTTTTTTATAAAAAGAAATATCAAGTTGGTAAAAAGACAGTAAAGGTCATTATTCAACTGACTTAAGGGAGTTTTTTAACCAATTCTCTGCAGGCAGTTTTGATCAGAATAGTCAAACTTATTTGTACATACGGTGCATTCTCAAAAAAACTTGTATGTATGTGTGTGTATATGTGTGTGTGTGTGTGTGTGTGTGTTTTAGAAATATTATCTAACTTCATGACACCAACTATCACCTATATATTAGCGACTCCCTGAACAGTATTTCTAGCCCTCCAGACAAAGTTCTGGTCTAAAACATGTCTTTCCATCACTGCTCTCCTGCACCGGGGTTTCTGCCAGCTGTCTGCCGAAACCCGGAGACTACAGATGTGCAGATGGCATTTCCAGTGAAGACAACCACTTGCAACAAGGAGGAAACAAACCGTACTCAGAATAAATGAAGGAATCAGTCACCTCGCCTTCCTAGGACACCAGTGTCATTTGAAAGACATGTTTTGAACTAGGGCTTTCCCTAGAGGGCTAGAAATACTGTTCAGGGAGTCGCTAATGTACAGGTGATAGTTGATGTCACGGGGTAAGATCATATTTCAGAAAAACATTCATTATATAACATTGAAGAAAAATTCATGTTGGAGAGTAGGAGATACATTTGGGACAAGCAGAACTTTTCCTGGTCTCCCTAAAATCAGGACCAACTCTTCAAGTCAAAATGTCTCTCTAACCGCCCCCCCCCCCACACACACACACACACATCACATCAATCACCTGAATTACTGACACACACAAAAAAGTACAGTAGATTTATACAAGACTGTTGAAGAAAGAGTCAAAGTCAAGCCATCACACATGCAGGTGGAGTTAAGAGTCAGCATCTATTAAAATCCTTGTGGTTATGATTGCAATTTTGGGGCAGCATAAGAATAAAAAATAAATATTCTTGAATTGTATGGATCTTTTATATGCTCTATGAATACCACACACACACTTTCCAACTATGTTCTGACTTGCGCGTAGATATTTATAGGCCTTAACCCTTAGTAAAATTACAATATGGTTAAACCAGGTCCCTGGCTGTTCAGAACTATGGAATTAAATCAACTTGGAAGTCACTTGACCTAAAATATTAATTTACAGATGAGGACTGTAAGAATCAATAAAATGAAATGGTATCTGAGATCTCACACGGACCATTTCCTCCGCAAACCCCGCAGCAATTTCTTCCCAATGAGAGGAAGCAGCTGCCTTAGGAGTTGCCTGAGGGCGAAGATCACATCTGCATGTGATTTGTATATGTTCCTCCACCCGGGAGTATTGGCTAATTTTAAGGTCCAGACGTGGTTTACACAGTGACAAGATACCACAGGTGTGCATCTCCTTCGTGGATGGAGCAGCACCTGGCACTGACTGAGCAGCAAGTGTGCCTGGCATCGGGCTGGGCACTTGATTAACCCCATCTCATCCTCACCGCAGTCTTGTATATTGGCTACTACTCTTCTCATTTTATGAGTGAGGACCATGAAGCTGAGAAAATAGATATCATCCCCCAAACAGCTGAGCAGATAATTAAATCAAGATTGAAACCCAGATCCATCTGATTGCCAAGCTTTTTCTGTGCCTCTTCCATTGCTGGATTGCATTACTAGGGCCCGCAGATAATTGAGGGAGACAGAGGGCCAGGGGAAGTCAGAGCTGCCCCCACAGCTCTCAGGGAGGAAACTTTCCGGGAGCCTGCCTGCTGCACAGTTGCTTTTCACTGTCAGGATGCGAGGTGATGCTGTTCCAGGACACACGACCACAGGCTGGATGGGAAGAAAGATGCCCCTGTCGCAATCTCCAGGACCAGCGTCACCTGGCCAACTTCATCAACCCAATGGACAGAACAAAATATCTTGCCGCAAAGTACTTGTGATCCTGAAAAAGGAGATAAGAATGTGGGATGTTGTCTTATTGAAATGATATCTCCTAATTTGGGGGTTAAATCTAGTCCAGCATGGATTTTTGTAACAAATTCTCAAACCACAAAAGATTCGGAAATGTTACCCACAAGTCCTTGGGGACAGCTGGAGAGAAATAATGTTTGGGCCTGAGGAACTTCTCTGACGTGCCCTGGTTTCCAGGAGCCTGCAGAAATGGATTCCACCTTAATGAATACCAGGTGTCAATTTTACACAGAATCTGAAAAGTAATTAAGAATAGGCAGGATGAGAGCCGAGGAGTTATTTTGGTTTGGGTAGGAGTTCTGAAGTTCCGTTTGCCAATATTCAAAAATATACCCTGGAATACAGCCAAGGAAAGGAATCATGTTTGTCCCTTAGCCTTTCCACTGAAGTTCAAGAATTCCCATCCTCCTGAGAACATTAGGCCAGCAGATATGCTCGGTTTCGTCACTCCCTGGTTTAAAACCCTGCAGTGGGTACTTAGAATAAAATCCAAACTCGTCCATAAAACTTTTTGGCTCTCCCGCCTTGCCTCATCTTCTTTATTTTTAGCCACTCCACTCACCCGACAGTCCAGTCGTAGTCAACGTCTTTCCCAATTCTGTCTCTTCTCCAGGCCTTGGCTCATGCTATCACCTCCCGGGGAGTACTCCCTGCTTCAGCATTACCCTCCCCACATACACCCTCCATTCCCTCACCGCCACCTCTGGCTGCCCAGTCCCACTTCTCCTTCAGTTCCCCTTGGATTCCACTTCCTCCAGGGGCTCTTCCCTGACTCCCCAAGTCTGGGTTAAGTGCCTCCCCAGAAAGACCCCACTTTCCTCTGCACTTATTATAGTTCCTTATAATGTCTCGTTATGTGGTTTCTTTTGCCAGCTGTAAGTTCTATAAAATGGCAAAGACACGTTGCCAATTAGCAAATACTTGTTGAGTGTCCGTGCTATGCTAGGCACTTGGGAAACTGCTAAGCTAGACATATAAGACCCTAAGTCAGCCTTGCCCAGTGTTGCAACCTAATAGGAAAAACATGCTTTTGTTCTCAGACGAGATGTGTTCATGACAGAAGATGCCCGTAGGGATAGTGTGGCTCTTTTCATTCCTCGCATGTACAAGAGGCAGGGCAACTCCTGGAAGACAGAAGCCTGTACTCCTGGAAGGTGGAGCCGGAGTGGTCTGGAGGGCCCCCACTGGAGACCGCCAGCTGCTTGAGCTGGATCAGGCGGGGCCAAAGGTGGAGTGCTTCGGTGGGTCTTCAGAATACAACACACCAGGTCCTGTGCTGGGAACAAGAAAGATACTGTCCTTGGCCTCCTGGAGACAGGATGTCGCAAAATACCCTGAGCAGGAATCCCGGTGGTCTTGGTGGTACTTCTTTTTGCATTAATACATCATTTATTAGCTAGCACTAACCCATTATAAGATTACTTTTCTATATGAAGCTAATTTACTTAATAGAACTCGTGATAGGTGATATAGAAGCCAAGCAATCAGTGAGATTAGAAATGAACTACGGAAGGCTGCCGTTTCCACTCCATACATTTAAATTTTGCTGAAAATTCCCAGTGTAGACTCCACCTCTCTGGTCTTGTAACACGTGGGCCAAAGGAGGCATCTCATTCAGTTACTCAAGTATGTTGATACACAGATTTGGGATATCAGTAGGGATCAGGTGAGATGATGCATTAACCCCTCAGTACTCTGGATGGTGAAAGGCCTTTCCCTCCCAGGATACTTAGTGCTTCCTTACCAACTCACAGAATATTTCACTGGCTGCAGGCATCCAAAGTCAGGGAGTTCACTCCCATCTGGAAGACTGACTCTAGTTTTCTGTTACTCGTACATGTGAGCCTCTTTACCCATTAAGCAGGTTATAGCATTTTACACCTTCCCCTCCATCTAAGAGCCACTGGTAAAATGGAAGAGGTTGGGAGATGGGGGAAGATGAAGAAAGAAAATAGGGTATTAGATCAGATGCTTCAGAAGAGATGAACAAGCCTCCCTCCGGGATGGCTTGGCAAGACAGAGATGACTCTTAGTCTTGAGTCCACACAGATAAATATATGATTTATTGAGAGAAGCATTTGGCATTTCTGAATATTCATGTTAAAGTCCTTTTCTTCTCACATCTCCTTAAAATTATAATGTAAAAAAAACAGTACTGATTCTACTAAGTAGATATAGAAATAGACTGACTAGAACAGAGGAAGTGACTACCTAAGTGTCTGCAGAGGAGAAACCCCAGAGAGACTGAGTCATTTCACTCTGCAGAACAGACTGCTAGGGACCAGGGTTTCGGGTCACCAGCCCAGCCCGCAGGGCAAGCTGGGGCCTCAGGGAGCCACCGCCACTGCAAAAGGAGGTCATTCGAAGTCAACACACTAGGCAATTATTAACCATAGGAAAAGCCAACAGTTGTCTGAGAAGGGAACTCAGAACAGCCAGGGCTCATATTTACAGAGTCATGACAATATTAGCATGCCTGCTTCACCAAAATGTGTGGTAGAACAAGAGTGCGGGCGGAAGAGAAGGGACCTCAGAAAGTAGTGACGGCAAGGGAGGACGGGGTGGTCAACAGCCACAAAAGGAAGTCAGTAAGTGATACTTAAAATTGACACATCAAGAAATACCAGTTAGGAGCAGTATTTCTAAATATGGAAGGCAGAGCGGGGACAAGGCAGTAAGAGCAGAGAGTTGTTGCCTCTGAAACATGGGGTAGAGTAGGGGAAGAGGAGGAGCCACCTTCCAGCAGGAAACTTGGAACTTTATATGATTCCTTAAACTATGTGCATGTATGTGTTACTTGGATAAAAAAAATAAAAAAGGTAAGTTAACCAAAAAAGAAAAGTGCCTTTGGGCTCCTGGAGTCCTGGAGATATCAGACTGGAAAAAATCTTGATTTAATGAGGCCATGCGCCCAGTGCAGGACGTCAGGCACGGATGGAGGAGGGGCATGGTCATGTCTCCACGGCTGTGTCATCAAAGCCACCACAATAGTTTTACAAAGAAGGGAGCACAGGACGTCAGGCCACAGAGTGGCATCCGCTGACTCCCTCACAAAGCTCCACAGAGTGCCAGAGGGCTCTAGAGAGGACAGTTTCTGTCTCGTTCACTGCCCTCTTCTCGGTGCCTCGCGCGGGGCCTAGGCTGCTGAACAGTGGCTGGAAAACAGTGTGCTGCCAGGTAGGTCCCGGAAATGTCTGGGGAAACGACTTGTGAAGTATGGGATTGTCTAGCCACTCTATCAGACACCCAGAACCAATGCAAAACAATATCGACTATAAACAGTAATTGAAGAAAACAAAGGCACTGGACAGTCAGGGAGAAGGTAACAGACCACAGCAGGTAGATGGGTAGGCAGGTGGGGCAGAGAGCCTGTGAGGAAACCCCTCAGAGTGAAGTCATTACCTGCTGTCCTCCATGTGCCCTGGGTGTGAGGTACAGACAGATGAAATCAATCTATAAGGCCAGGATAATGATAATAATTAATATCAGAGAGAATTACACCATTTCCCTGCATCACTTTTAGGAAGCAGATCATCGCTGCCAAATCCCAATCCCTGCCCCGCCTCCCCCTCGCTCCCCCCAAATCTGAAGTTTTTCTGTCATTCTCCAGCTTGGAGTTAGTTGTTACTTTGAGTCCCTCCAGTTTCTCCTTCTGCCTCTCCATCATCAGGGACTCCTAATATCATCGAAGTACAAACACACTGAAGCTAGGAAGGGAGTCTGTGCCCAGGAAAGCTTGTTCAGTGAGGAAACAGAAAGTTTCCCTGAGAAGAAAGAACAGATGCTATCTACTCTCTAGGAACTGGGAAGAAAAAAGTAACCCCAACACTAAACACAAACAAATATTTCAACAAATGATCGCTACACCAATTTCCAACTTCCATAAGGAAAGTAACCCTATTACATCATAATTTTCACTTCTTTTAGTAAAGTAGTAATGACCTTCAGAGGACACCAACATCACAAGAATATTCTTAGGACTATACCAGAGTCCCTGGATGCAATTCTTAAAAAGAGGCTTAATCAATTATTTGAATAAAGGCAGTATCATCCTTGACTTAAATTCTCAAGAGTGATTTTATTAAAAAGATGCTTGTTGGTTCAAGGACAGGTTACTTTTAAGAGCTTGACATTGTTATGAGTTATTTGTCCATGAATTACTCCAGTCTTTCCGGTCATAAGTGGGCTTTCTTTTCCTGTCTCAGTTTCGACACGAAGTCTCCTTTCACCATTTCTCTGATCAGCCCCTCAAAACATGGACTCCTCCTACTTCTACTTCTGGACCCCAAGACTCCCTACCCCACCCACCCCAGGGTAACAGCTGCAGACTCTGAAGTTGGCCATGTGGACACTGGTAATGAGGAATTGAGAGAAACCACAAAACACTTTTGAAGGTAATTAAAGAAGATCTAAGAAAATGGACAGACATCAGGTGTTGATGAAGTTGAAGACTTTATGTTGTTCAAATGGCAATACTTCCCAAATTAACCTACAAATGCAATAAATCTGTATCAAAATTCCAACTGCTTTTTTTTGTATAAATGAGCAAGCTGATCCTAAAATTAATATGAAAAGGCAAAGGATCCTGGATAGCCAAACTAAACTTGAAGAGGAACACAAGTGGAGGACTTTTGAGAAATTGCCCGATTTTTTAACTTACTACAAAGTTACAATAATCAAGGTAGAATAGGACAGACATACAGACCAATGAGACAGAATGGAGTTTTCAGAAATAAATTCACACATCTATGGTCAGTTGATTTTCAACAAAAGTGCAAGTTCAACAGG